>CATIWR010146276.1:0-17624 GCA_949677035.1 Omphalea diandra
TCTTTCAAGAAATATGATTCAGATCTCAAAAAGAAAGATTCAGAATAACCTACACTGTTAAAGAAAATGGTTTATTCACAAAAAATAGAAAAAGCATGGCTCTTTCAATGTTTCTTTTTTCTTCCACTTCTTCCTTAAGAAACACTTTTTTTTTTTCGTTTTTTTATACATCATATTCCTATCTAGCTTCAACTACTTTAATACACAGGAATGGAGAAATATTATGGTATATCAAGATACTTAAGTATATTTATATAGTTTTACCTTTTTTTCACATATCCTCATATATGTATATATTTAAAATTTGAATTTGAATTTAAATTTTATATTGTTAGATAAGTGAAACTTAGATAGTAGATAAATAAATTTTATATTTGAATATTTGTGTTAGTTATTTTATATCTTAATGAAAATTATTATCATATATTAATAAATGATAGAATTGTAATCAGATACATTTTATACCTTGAAGACAAATAGGAGAAATAATTCTTTCTTGTTTCTAAATGCATGCATATGAAATACTTTATTTTATCAAAATTATTTATGTTCAAATCAAAATTTACAACAAACTCAAAATCTTATGTGATGTGCTCTAGCTGCTCATAAATCTTTCTTTTGTTCCCCCCCCCTGAAATGGAAATATTATCAATTTAATTAAGCTATTATCAATGAATTAATTAAAACAATAAGCTAAAAAAACAATAGTGATGGTCTTTTAATTTGTTGTTATAAACCAGAGTTGATCAAGAAAAACTGCGCTGCATGGATTTGTCAGGAAAAGATGAACACTTTGTACCTTTCATGAGCTTCATTGAATATTAATTTTCATTTCTAATTCCATTGGATTCCTATTAGGTCGATTGATTTTTTTTTTCCTGGTCAATGTAATCACATAATGAATTTATCAATTATATTACTTTATTATTATTATTATTATTATTATTATTATTATTATTATGAAACATGAATAATAGAATGTAAAGGAGTACTAATAATATAAAATATTTTCTGTTAAATTTAATTAATTAGGTTGGCCAACCAATAAATGTCTGGAAAAATATGATTTATCACATGGTATTTCTCAGCAAATGTGCCCTAAAGTATTGCGAATAAACTAATCTCTTAACAAACATCCGTCTGCTTTGGATTGGTTAGTTTGGCCGGTGTTGAGTCCAAGTTGCTGATTTTCTTTAATTTCATTGGATTTTGAGGCCTTCCACCGATCAGGGAATCCATGTACCACTAGCGCACTGCTGCATTGCAATTTCTTCTTCTCCGTAACTAATTTAATCAGTCTCTGGACCTAAAAATTGTCACCAAGTGGCACTAATTTTTTGCTGTTTGGATTATCAATTTGTTTTAATCATTCATTAAACGTAAATTAAATTCTCAGTATTTACACTATGGAAAAAAAATTTTGTTGAGAAAAGAAAAAAGAAAAACAAGAGGAATAGAAAATGAGAAATTACCTTTTTTTTGCTTTCATATTTAAACAGAGGCTAAAAAAGAAAAGGGAAAGATATTTTTTAAAATTTCAATTGTTATTGTACCTTCATTTATATTATAATAATAAAAAGATAAAAGCATGTACTGATATGATAATTAAAGAGTCAATATGTAAATTCAATAATTTTTAATTTGTACAATTTTCTTTTTCTAGGCTTTCACTCAAAGATTGAGGAAAAGACCAAATGCTTAGACTTGGTTGATTGACATTTCCTTTTCTTTTTCATTTATAAAACATTTGATCAACTTGATAACCATTGTTAAAAAGAAAGATTTTCTATTTTTTTTATAGTTTAATATATTAATTCAGTTCATTAGCTCTTACATAAATTTAAATCTGAGTTATTTGAATTTGAATAATTTTTTACCTCTTATATTATGAAATAAATATTCAACCATTAAATATTTAATCATATATGAGCAATTTGATCCTGAAATATCAGTCATTTCCCACAATCTCATATGGGTGAGAAAATTACAGAACTGGTAATATCATTTAGGATGTTAACCTAATAATCATTACTAGATGCATGAATCAAATAATGACCCAAAAATCAACATCAGATGTAATATAAAGTGATGAAGGTAAGGCCACAGCCGTTAAAGTATTTTGAGTATGAAATGCGACATGAATCTAAACAGCTGGAACTTTTTTCCTTAGGAAGTGCTTAATTCACTCCTTTCATTATTCCAAAATTTCCTGTTATTCTTCTACTTTTTTTTTCCCTGGCTTCATAATATACAATGTAACGATATAATGCCAAGAAATTAGTTTAATATTATAGGTTCGAGCTAATGATTTTGATTTATTCGATATGATGATCATGATCACCCCTTAAAACACTCAATTAGGGTATAATTACTACATGTATACTTTAAATTATGTTGGATTGATTTTACAACCCCTCTTTCTGCGAAATTATTAGTCTAATCCGCCGAATGAAGATGCATGCATGTGAACGTTTTCAATTGATTCCTACATATCAAATTGTACACAACCTAACCTACCAATATTTATAATTAATTCTGGCATCATAGATTATTTACAGTAAATATTTATCATTTATTAAATTAAAATAAATGATTACAAGCTATATATTATTGCCATCTTATATTACTTAATTGAAAGACTATAAATAGTTAATCAAAATGAAAATATAAAAAATAAGAAAATACACAATATTTTTTTTTTAAAAAAAAAAAACTGATCATAAATCTAAATTAAATGATAAAGATTTTAAAAATAATCAAGTTAGATTCATTTAAAAAACTATTTATTGTGATGTTCTACAATTCATGTAATGCAACAGTTATTGACTAATATTATAATCAAGATATATAATTAGTTATAGTCTCATAAATTATTCATGAATCATGATCAATATTTGTCATTTTTCAATCTCAAATTTTAATAAGAAAGCAATTAGAAATTATATGCTATTGTCATATCATATTGCTTAATTGAAAAAATTATACAATTTTCAAATAAAAATAAAAATATAAAAAATACGCACAAGAAAAAATACAAAAAAAAATAAATAAGTAAATATTTGTCTAAATTAAATAGTAGAAAGTTTAAAAAAACCTAAGCTAGATTGATTTAAAATAATTTATATTTACATTCTTATAAATAAGATACAAATTTATCAATGTTTATATAATATTTTATATTATAATTCGCGTAATACACGAGTTAATGATTAGTATATAATTAATTTTGATTTCAAAATTTTTTCATATAAAAATGTACTAATTATCAAATTAGTTATTTGACACATAGACTAATAGAATATTTAATAATTTGCCATGTAAAATAATTGAATTAACATAACTATAAATAAAAAAAAATTATTAACTGAAACTATAAAGTAGATAATTAATAAAAATAAAAATAAAAATAATTTTTGTATAATAAAAATAAAATATTATTTACATAATAATATATTTTATAATAAATATTTTGATTTATTAGACTATTTAAGAGTGAATGACAGAGTTCGAATCTCATTAATATAAATCCCTTTCTAATATTCAAAAAATATATATTTTAATTTTATTAATTCTTATAAATATGATTTTAAATATTATACATAAATATAATCTACACAAGTCACATATTACCAACTAATATTATCTTTGTGATCATGTCTTGGAATTTGAAGTTAATCAATAAAAAGAACCGCAAATTATCTACTGTCTGATTAGATTAATTTATAGGTAAGTATGTATAAAATTGGATGGTGTATTTTATGCCCTTGCATATAAAACGAAAATGATAAATATTTTATTAGTGTAGAGATAAGAGCTCTCAAGTATTTGAGAAGTGTTTTTCCCCCTCTTCAGCTTGCCTTTTTGAATTTTTTTTATTATTTCCCTTCAGTTCTTTCTTTATTGCAGCAGCGAAGGGCTGCCACCAATCTTTCCATAGCTCATGATAACTTAATTTTCTCTTATTTTAATATTATTTTGAATTTTTAAATATATTTATATTTAAAGACGGTTATATTGAATTGTGAGAAAGATAAGATGTATTTGATTAAAAATTACCATCAAATAGAGTGCTTGTATATTGTCATTAGTCTAAGTTTTATCAACCCAATTTGACATTTTAAGGTAAGATTTATGCTATTTATTTTTTTAATATAAAATTTTATTTGAAAAGTTTTTACATTATAAGATTTTATATTTTTCTTTTTTTTTTTCAATTAGTAAAATCACTTTATTTCCTCTGGAAAAGAAGCAATTGAGAAGTGAGAAAAAAAAAAAATCCAAACTTTTATACATGATTACATCCATTCTCTTTCCTCATTTTTCTTTAGATTGAGATACATTAAGAAAAAAAAAAAGTACTTGAGGATTTACCTTAATTCTTAACTTTAGTTTAAATTTTAGGGTATTGATGATGATACCATATTTGTCATTATGGTTATGCGCCGACCAGATTTATATTTTGGATGTCACTTTCATTTTTTCTTTAAAATTTTAGATTGTTAAGCAGTCCATTTAATTAATTATTAGCTTAAATGGCTACTAATAACTATTGGATAAAACACAATTTATATCAATCCATATCTATTTCTATTATAATTCCGAAACATAGAATGAGTGAACAATTTGTTAATACATCATCATTAGCTTTCAATCCAAATTGAAATCTGACTAAAATATAACGATCACTCTCTAATCCATTTCAGACTGAATTGATCTTCAATTAAAATACAAAATTCTAGGATTTACTATGTGTAAAATATTTGGTGGAAGGCTTTTACTACGGTGTTGAATAGTAAAAATTTGATATATTAACATCAAACCTTTTATATTATTATATAAATATATAATAATGCATTAATCGTATAATTTTATATTTTATATTTAATATAAAATCTATGATACTAATTAAATAAGGTATAAAATTATATTAACATTTTAGGTTATAAAAATTATAAAAAATGAGTCAATATATAAATAATATTTTGAGTTAATTATATTTTAAATGTTATGAGTATATTATATATGTTCCAATTTACATTAACTGATATTCAAATTAGTCAAATAATAATTGACATAAAAATTTAAATTTGAGTTATATTTTATGAACTTTAATTAACTATATGATTAATTATGATTATTATTCAGAGTACCAAATGATTACTATTTGACACCATAACTTTATTTTTTGTTGAAACATCACCATAACCTTCGGATGAACTAAATTAATCTTTAGTTGAAATACAAATAATAAAAAGGACACTTACGGATTTGTGGATGAATTTTATTATGGATTACTAGTTCAAATATAAATACTATTATAATCCAATTGCTATTTGCATTTTAAAGAATTCAAAACCTTAAGGTCTTAGCTTTATATAGCACTTACTTCATGTTTAATTAATGTTGATAGAATCGATAATAATTAGTTCATAGATAATGAGAGAATAAGAGCACACTTATAAATTATAATTGGTTAGGGTGTAGAATTTCAGATTAAACAAACGAACTGTAATTATAAGTGGTTAAAATTCACAAATTTGCTGATTTTAATATTTTGGATTCAATGTGGTATTAAATATGTGAATATACATATTTATAGAATAATGTTTGCAAATGTATTTTTCACATAGTCCATATTTATTTTGAGATCTGACGATCTAATTTATATTTTTATAAGCCTATATATATTCAAAAAAAAATCTGTGGAAGAATTTAATATAATGTCAAGCTCACGAACATAAATCCTCATAGGCCAACATATATGTTCTCTCCTGTAACCTGTGGAAGACATTTGAATTTTTATACAATGAATCTGAAACATTAAACACTAAAAAAAAAAAAAAATTGCTGATTTAGATACTACTTTTAGCTAGCACACAAATGTGGTCACTATTTAACTACCACTTATCAACTACTTTACTATCATTTGGAGTTGATTTGATAGAAAATGAAAATAGCTATAATTTTGCGACTACTTAGCAACTACATCTGAGTCAAATATATAGAGATCATTGCAAGTGGTCTCTGAGCAATTATAAAATTGGAAGAAAAAATAAGATGGTGATTTAGTTGTCATTGTGAGACCACAAATTGGTAGCTAAATTAACTACCACAACTATGTGATCATTATATTTTGACACTACAAATTGGAGCCAAGTATAGCAACTATCTAGAGACTATAAAGTGTGGTCACTAAATAGCGACCACAATATGAGATAGCTAAAATGTACTTAAAGTTATCAAAATTAGTGACCACAAGCATAGTGATTGCTGCAATGCGATAAAATCCTTAAAATTTAGCGACCACAAACTTAATGGTCGTTAAATATGATTTTTTTTGTCACATTTTAGTTATCATTTAGTTTAGTGGTAGCTAAAATATAATAGGAGTCATCACACTTAGTGACCACTTAACTTGTGATATAAAATTATATTGTAATATATTTATTTATATATATAATTATATTTTAATATATATAATTATATTTATATTTATTTATGTAAATATATTTTTTTTAAATTATATAATAATATATTTATTTTAAAAAATTATTACATAATTATATTTGAATATACTTAATTAAATAATTATAATAATATATTTATTTTAAAAATTATTACATAATTATATTTGAATATACTTAATTAAATAATTATATAAATATATTATAATATATTTAAATATAAATAATATATTTTATTATATTAATATATAATTATATAGATATATTAAATTATATGAGTATATTTTAATATATTAATTAATTACATAGTTGTATTATAATATATTTTATTTAATATATTAATATATAATTATATTAATTTTAGCTATCACTAAACTTAATGGTGGCTAAAATGTGATGAGAGTAATCAGACTTAGTAACAAAATAAGCTTGCGGTGGCTAAGTGTGAAGACTCCCACCACATTTTAGCTAAAATGTGGTGGGAGTCATCACACTTAATGACCGCGTAATTTGTGGTCACTAATACTATGATGATTTTATTACATTTTAACTACTATTAAACTACGTGGGAGCTAAAATTACATAAATATATTATAATATATTTATTTAATTTTTTTATATAATTATATTTTAATAATATTATAATAATATTTATTTAGATAAATATATTTTAATATATTTATTCAATTTATATAATAATATATTTTTATTTTAAAATATTAATATATAATTATATTTAATTAAATAATTATATAAATATATTATAATATATTTGATTATATACATATATTTAATTATATTTCAATATAATAAATATATTTTATTATATTAATAAATAATTATATAAATATATTTTAATATAATAATTAATAAATTAATCAAATTATATAATTATATTATAATATATTTTATTTAATACATTAATATATAATTACATAAATTTTAGCTACCACTCAACCAAGTGGTAGCTAAAAGGTGGTGAGAGTCATTAGACTTAGCAACTACTAACCTTGTGGTAGCTAACTGTGATGACTCTCATCACATTTTCGCTACTACTAAATGGTAGCTAAAATTAATATAATTATATTTCATTATATTTATTTTATTTATATATATATAATTATATTTTAATATATTATTATATTATAATATATTTATTTTATTTATATATATATAATTATATTTTAATATATTTAATTACGTTATAATTATATTTATTTATATAAAAATATACTTGTGTATATTTAATTAAATTATATAATGATATTTTAATATATTTAATATTATATTATATCATTATATTAATAAAATTATATAATATAAAGTATATTAGTTAATTAATATATAAGATTATAATATATAATATAGTTAATTATAAAGAATTAATATATATTTAATTATATTATAATCTAATGATATATTAATTATATAACGACCATCATTTAGGTGGTCGCTAGTTAGGGTTGAGAAAAGTCTTCACCCCCATCAACCTCACCTTACCCCATCTCAAAGCCAAAAATTTGTTGTCATTGTCTCCATCAACATCAAGCCATCTCATCCTCGAAGCAGGTCCCTGACCCCGAACCTACCCATCTTGTGATCTCAACGATGGCATCATCTTGACCTTACCTCGACCTTGCTCCATGTCGTGACCTCAATGACAATTTGGCTTGTGATGGACTTAAAGCTTATAATGCTATTGTTGACCGTGTGGCCACTAGAACTTTCTCTTCTTTTCAAAAGTCTTTGGAAAGAATCAAGGAGAAGAACCTGAAATGACGTCTGAAGCTGTTGTTCCTCATCAACAGCCAAGAGGTTGGAGGACAACTCTTCATTTCTGTTTAAATTTTTTCATTTGGGGGTAAGGTAGATCCCATATTAGCTATTGGCTCTTAGCTCAGACAAGTGCATTTTATATATTTCATGATCCCTAATTCTTTTGTTTTATTTGATTGATCCAGCGCCCGAATTCTGAAACCAAGGTTTGCTCTTTTTAATCCAAATATTGCTTGTTTAGATTGTTATTTCGTTCGATCTTAAGATTTTGAAATAGATTGTGGCTTGATCTTGACTATTCTCTTGAGTTTTGATTGTTATTATGTGGATCTATTCATGTCTCGCTTTGTTTCATGATCCAAATCATTTGATGATGCCTTAGATTTGGATGCATGTGGATTCAATGTGTGCAATTTGATGCTGGATCTACCTGTACATGTTCTAATATGATCAAATTGATTCATCTTAGCAGCGTTATTTATCTGTTTGTTTCATTTTCTAAATAATTTTGTAATCTTTCTTTGATGATGAAATTTTTCTGTATTTTATAATTAGAATTTTTGTCTTTATAATTTATTATAATGTGCTGCAATTCAAAACCTATAACACACTTGATTGTTAATTGTTTGTTGTTATTTTTCTGTATTCTTGGTTGTGTTTAGAGACTTGTTTTTGTGGTCATAATGTAATTGTTAGTTTAGCATTCACATTCATTTTGTTGTCGCTAAATCTTTTGTGACAATGGTTTCATCAATCATAGAATGTAGTTGCTAATCTGTTTAGCTAATGTGATTGTTAGTTTAGCGTTCACATTCATTTTGTTGTCGCTAAATCCTTTGCGACAATGATTTCATTAATCATAAAATGTAGTTGCTAATTTGCTCATTTTATGGTAGCTAAATCTTTTTTTTTTTGGTAGTGAAACCCTCATAGCATTTTAGGATTTAAAGGGTTCAATACAGGCTTTTACATAATGAAACTAAAATGTTTAAGAATTTTTTTAGAGGTTTTTTGTGGTTAGTTATTCTCATAAGAGTTTCCACAAATTAATTATCAGTGTTAAAGAACGAAATGAAAAATTTAATAAATTTCTATTAAAAGAAGTCCAACAACAGACATAGATAGAGATTGAATCCAAATTCTCTTGTCATTGAAATATTAAAATTGAGATATGACTCTCGAGAATTTCTAAATATATAGATTATTTAACAATTAATGATTATGTATTAACTTTTTAACATAGTAGAGGGACAAAACAACGGAAAATGCATAATCTCCAATGCTAATCTTGGTGTCGTTGAATTCTGACCTCAGTAGTCTACATGATTGCCAATAACAATGCCAAATCGGACCGCAGGAAAAGCAGAAAAGGGTGGATGATGAAGAACTCCAATACAGAGAATGAGGACAAATTACGGGTTGACACATTGGTCAGTACAAGCTACCTATCAAATCAATCAAAATCAAAAATAAATCAGTAAGGAAGTGGGGAAGAAGTGATGGTCACAGTTGCAGTTAGTACAAAGAAAAGCGCGCGCACACACAGTAAAATTAATTATATAGCACATAAAAAAAAGCTGTCACACGACAGAGGAGATTCCTTTCAGTACTGTAAAACCCTGAGCCGGCAGTTTTCTATTTTGTAGCTACAGTCCAAAACCCTAAAAAACCTTGTCAAGTCGACACAAGTGGTAAGCTGCCAAACTCACCCTCCAACCAGTAAATTAATTTTTTTTTATAAATTTTCGTTCTTATCTATTTCCTTCATCATTCATCCAATGTTTTTTTTTTTTTCTTTTATCTTATTTCATTTTGTAAATTTTTAAAATTACTATATAAAACCACCTAACAAAAATAATTCTTTCTATTTCATAATTTACACAATATTAATGAAATTTTAAATTATAATTTTCGATGGAAGATTCAATCTCGTATAAAATTCTCTAGTTTGATTTGGAGTCAATGAGAAAATTACATTATATTAAATCTATCTTTTAAAAAAAAACCTCATGAAAAAATTATATATATATATATATATATATGTGCGCGCGCATGCGTAAAAGCAGTAAAAAACAAATAGTCCAATATACCTCAGCACACTGAAATGACACACAAAAGAACCATTCCACAGTTAAAAAAAGAAGTCCTTTCCATTGTTCTTTGCATATCAAAATTTCAAAGTGATTTGCTCAATCAAAAATTTCTTTTGATAATTGATTGTAAATCTACAAAAAAATTGCATTAAAACATATTTTTCCCTGTTGGCAAACTATTTTGAGTGTCTTTGATTTTAACATTAAATTTATCAAGAAAGATACAAATTCCATACTGGATTATCTAGCTGTGAATTTTTGCAAAATATATCATGATTTCTAGAAAAACCCTGGATAGAACCATAAAATTAAAAAAAGCGACTTCATCATCCCAATCTAGAAAAAATTATGAGATAGCTTAATAGTTGACTCTCTCGATCCCTCATGCAGAAACTTCCTCAAAAACTAAATATGGAAAGAAATCTTCCAGAAGGAACTCGTCAAGCAACGCACAGAAAAAGAAAAACAAGTTGAAAATTGGATCAAAATGGTCCAACAAATGCCAGAACTTGCATTAGCTCTCAGGGAATCCCTGCCAACGACTCCGCATAAATAGGTAGCTTCTGAAATCTGTTTATAAAATGCAACTAAGAAAATTACTATTCGAAAGCTTCAAGCCTTCTCACAAAAAAGTTTGCAAATAGTTTCAAATATTTCTTCAAATAAAATTTTTCAAAATTTCTTTTCTAGTTCTTCTCAAGCAACATATTTTTTGAAAGACAAATTTCAAATAATTTTAACTATGGTAGATGGTTTTTATGTTGCAGATTCTTTTCAAGCAGTTCAAAAATTTTTCCGGATGGATGACACTATATACACACACACACATATACATACACAACCAAATCTAAAAAGGTGATTCAAATTTGATTCAATCTAAAAGAAAATTTGAAATGATTCAAAAATTTTAAATTAAATAAACTCAAATTGATTCAATTCTAATTTAAATGAAAATGATTCGAATTCAATCTGATTTTAATTAGTAAAATATGTAAATTTTTTACAAAATAAAAATATAAGCAACTAACTCAATTTGAAAGTAAAAATGACTCAATATTTTTTCTATATATTAGTCGATTAGTTAAGTTGTTTAATAACACAATTCAATATTTAAAATTAAAAATTCTAAGCATTTACTTTTTAAGTTTGTTTGATAATTTTATTTATCAATTCACTTAAAATATTCTTAAAATAATAAGTTAAAATTTTTAAATTAAAATTATCACTTAACAGGCTCAACCATCAAATACTGAAATATTTTTATTAATATGACCTATATACCCTTAATAAATCAACAAACTCTCTTTCAAAAGAAAAATCTATTTAATATCTATTCAATAACTATAATTATTAAAAAAATTAATTAGATTCAACTCTTAATTTTTAATTCATACCCAACAATTATATAATTAAAATATTTTAATATTTAAATTATTCAGTATTTAAAATTCAATTTTTAAATTTTCAACACTTAATTTTCAGTTTTACGTCACATGGCCTTAAATTCACTTCCAAAAAACATACCTGAATTCACCTTATCGGAACTCGACCAAACTCCACCATTTGCCACCTCTCTCTCCATATATATATATATCTGGTTCTGCTTTTAGGGCACATGAAGTATGCAATTTTGGTCTAATCTGTTCGAGCTATAACAAGTGTGTTTCACCAACTTCTTTCTTTCTGATGTTATTCTTTTGCTGGCTGTAGACAGCAGCGGCAGTGGCAGCAGCAGCAAATGTGGACAGAATATATGCGAATTAGAACAACGTTGACTTGAAAAGGGAAAAAAAAAAAAAAAATTGTACCAAACAATATTGATGGCAATGCTTAATCAAAGATCTAAACATATTGGAGACATTGCTTTATGATTGTTTTCCCTTAACCAAACATCAACCATGTTGTTTTGCTTTAATCTTTTCAATGTATCTTAGTGCATAACAAGTAGAAATGTTGGTTAAAGTGAAATCATGTGAATTATTATATATATTCCATCCCCTAATTTTTGAAGGGAGGAAAATAAGTCATCAATGAGGCCATTAATGGAGAATATTTATTTATACCAAGAATACATGCATGATCCTATGAGGAATCACGCATTATCACATCATTGTAGAAATTTATAAATCCTGTATAGGACTTAGAGAAAGAGAATATAGACTCGTGAAGAAGCACACTTATAAGCTGGACATTAAATTAAATTCATAAATTTTAAATAATATGTCTGTTAATATATATATATATATATATATGATCTTATTTTAATTGATAATATATTATCATCTTAATAATTATAACTTATAAGATATAAAAGGAAATCATAAATATTAAATTAATAGTTTGATTGTCAATCTGCTTCATAATATAGGAAGTGAGGAGTTCAAACATTAATTTTCATCATTCTTCTAATATGTTTGATATATCAAAGAAAATACAAAAAAGAAAAATAAGAAAAATAAAAACAAGATATAGAATAACAAGAAAAACAATACAAAGGAAAATAATTGCCTTGTATGATAATGGCAACTTCTAAGACAAATAAGAAAAGTCTCCTTCAACAATCCGTACGCATAGTGAGTTGATATAGAATAATCATAGTGTACAATTCGATAGACAAAAAGTTAAAATAGAATGATATATATTTAATCTGAATTTCATTAACATTTTGATGATAAATTATGATAAAAATCAGAGTTTAACTGTAATTAATATAAAATCTCTCTTTTTAATAATAAAAGAAAAATTAGGTGTAATAAACCAATTTAGAAAAAATTATTACCTAAGTCAAACAAAATGGCTTAAATGATTTCATTTCAAGTGTATTATGCCTCTACCTCAAATATACAAATGACTCTATTTCAAATATATAATAATTCTATTTAAATGTGTTTATATATATATATATATATATGAATTTGAAATTTCACTGGATTTATTAGTCAGATTTGTCTCAAATTTTTATTTGATTTAAGATTTTAATTTATTTAGACTTTCCATTTAGTTTTGATTTGGTAAATAATTATGTTTTCTCTATAAATAGAATTAAATTGTAGGGATTAATTGATTTTTGTGCAATAATTTTTGAAAATTCTCTTATTATGGAGAGATTATATGTTAAGAGATTTTATATGTTTTGGGTTGTTAGTTGTAACTACTATTTTTTACTCTTATTTTAATACCTGGTTAATTAGAAGAGAGTATTTTGGTGTGAGATTTTATATTCTTATTTGGATTGAATATTAGTTTGGTAACTAGTGTTATGTCTGTAATTTTCATTATTATAAATTGTTGATTGTCTTAAACTTTATTGATAAATCCTCCACTATTTATGTTTGTTCATAAATTAATTTCTCTACATCAATTAAATTTTTCTTGTTTCTACTAACACTAACAAATGATATTAAAACTCAAGATTTGAAAAGGTCAGTTAAGATGAGTTTTGCTCAAAGTGAAAAAAGTTGATAATGAAAAATAATAAATTTTAATTGATTATTATTGTAGATGATAATTATAGAGATTCAAGGGAGTAACCAAGAGAAGACAATTCAATATTTAGTAAAATTTGATTAAGGCAGAGATTTGTTAGGATTTTTCTTAAATTACAGTTTGGTTTATAATTCTTAATTTGTGGTGACTTTATGTTTAGTTTCAACTTGGAAAACAAGTATAGTTTTTCCCTAAGAATAGATTTAATTGTACAGATTTGTTGGAATTATTCAATGAATTTTGAGAATTTTTTTATTTTGGAGAAAGTTTATATTAGAGAAATTTATGAATTTTGAGTTTTAGGTTACAATTACTATCTCTTACTCTCGTCTTAGTATCTTTTTAGTTCAAGAGTACTTTGGTTCATAATTTTATACTCTTGTTTGGATTAGATACTAAATTGAAAAATATCGATTATATCAGAATAAATTATTGATAGTCTTAAATTTCATGGATGAAGTGAATTATATAAATTATGGTTATTTTTTTGTCTATACTTATTTATAACATTAATTAATTTTTTTTACTTTAATTGACTCGAATAAGTGATATTAGAGCTCAAGATCTGAAAGAGTCAATTGAAATGAATTTTATTCAAAATAAAAAAATTGAGCATGAAAAAGAAATATTAGATTTTGATAATGCCATTGAAGATGATAATCAAGAATATTAAAAAAAAAATAGTAGTTGGAGAAAACAATGTTTGATGAAATTTGATTTAAAGTAAAATTTATTAAGATTTGTCTCAAATTTTTATTTCTTTTAAAATTTATAATTTATAGAGATTTCCTATATCGTTTGAATTTAGTAAACAAATATAATTTATAATATCTTTATTTATACTCTTTCATAAATTAATTTCTTCACATTAATTAATGTTTTCATTCTTCCACTAGTGCTAACATATATAATAGCACACTAAAGTGTACTTGACAATTTCTTGGTCAGGGGTCAAAACAGCTTGCAAATTATTCGAGATCGATTCAATAAATATTCAAAATCAACTTGAGATTAATCAAGTCGAACTCTAACTTGAGCTGCTCGAGTAATCAAGCGAGCTGAATTTGAGTATCAAAATACTCGACTCAAGAGACTCATGAGATAAATTGAGATTATGCATATTTATAATATTACCTACTGAGTTTAATTAATCAGTGTTTAATCGAGCTTATTCAAACCTAAATTTCAATTTATAGGATTTATAAAAAAATTATATAAATAAATGATTCTGATCGAATTGAGTTCAAGTATTCGAGTACTTGACCGAACTCGAGTTTTGAGTTTTTTTAAATCGAGTTAGAGCTCAAACTTAATAGAGTTTAGCTTGACTTAATTTGATTACACCTCTAATCAAGAGTTTCTTTGGACACTCATCTGCAATCAAAACTTTTCAAGAAAACAAACACGAGAAGTACATGAACAGCAAAAAAGAGAAAAAAAAATTGAACCCAGATAACAGAAAACCCTAATTTGACATTAACCTGAAAAACAAAACTTTTAGACATAAAATTAATTAATAATCGTGAGATTGCCCCTTAATAATTAACAATTAAGCAATTCTTATAAATTAAGGCAAGGGACAATAAACAGAGGCTGAAAACCGCGCCTGAAACTGCAGTGTCGGTTTCAGTTTTCACACACATATATAAACAAAACATTATTATTATTATTATTATAAATAATTATAAGAAATATAATATACATGTTATTGATATTGTACATTAAACACATTTCTTTTTAAAGAGATAATTAAATATTTAACTAAGAACAAATTGTGAAATTTTAAATATTTTATATTATAGAATAGACAATAAAGCATTATATTATTAGCTCGAGGACAGGTAAGGTAATATATGAACAATTATAGACTCAAATGACAACAAAGTACATAATTCTTTCATTTATGGAAGCTCATTCAGCTGAAAAAGCATTGTGGATTACACAACATGATAGTCCATTTTTAATAACTTCCAATATATTGATGATGGAGAAATCAAGTTCGAGACTCATTTCTCATAGATGTATTTCACCATTAAACTATATTTATACATATATAAAATATATAAATTTCTTTTTAAACCATGAAAAGACAATTTATAAATTAAAGATTTTAATTGACAAAAATACATTTAATTATCAAATTTTGTTTGTATATAAAAAAGTATATATATATATATATATTATAATATTGAATTTAAACCTATTAAAAAAATTAAGAAAGTGATTCTAAACGGAATAAAAATAATTTTACCTGAATTAATTCAAAAAGAATAATGTACAGAATCCCAAAAAACCAAACTGTATATTAAAAAAAAAAAAAGCATACACGAGCAGACGTGAAAAGAAAAACGTTCGGAGTATAAGCCAACCTTTATGACCCCTCACCCTTCTCTCGTTTAATATAAAAAAGAGAGAATGGAGGGCAGAGTAGCCACTGGAAGCCATGTTTCCTTATACGTCATTTTTAATAAATTATTGCACGGTTTCTTGACCGTCTATTTGGATTCTTTCTTTCTTGTTCTCTCTCTCTCTCCGTTTTTCTTCTTCTCTTAAAAATTTTTTTATTGACTCTACTTTCCATGCATTTCTTCACATGCACTTCCCCCCAAGCCGAATACCCTAGCCATATTTGCTTCTCTTCTTGCTTTCCCATTTTTGACCATCTCTTTTCTTTTTTTTCCCATGCAACCTTCATTAATCAAACTGCCATCCTTGTTTTTTTTCCCCATCAATTTGTTTAATGTTTTTTTCAAATAAATATTAATTGAAATTTGAATTCAAAATCCCATTTTAAATGAAATTCACACGATATGTGATTACAGAATTATAGCTTTAATGGAAATAAAAACATACGCAACGAACTGTACATATTACACTGTACTCCAATTCAGCGATTAAATTTTATTAGTAGAAGAGGTAAAGAAAAGTTTCTTAAAAAAAGAAGTATATTCTTTAATATATATATATATATATATATATATATATATATATAAGAAAAAATTAAGGACCATGATTATAAGACATAGTTGCCAATTTTTTATGTCTACAAAATTATAGTATTGTGTTGGACACACAAATCCAAGCTGACCAACTTCAATTTTTCCTCCACACTTAGTTTATTATTGACATTAAGATATACTTATTTTATGGATTAATTGAAGATCACTGTTGATTGACTGATTATCATTCAACATATAAACTATACTACTAGTTATAGTATGAGTTTATATATAAGCAGAGCCACGTGTAAAACGGTTAACTTATAAGATGAAGCTAATATATCATATCAAATATGATCAATGTTGCTATTAATATTCCAAGGTTGATTTTGTAATTTCAAACAGATCAACATTCTTTCCATCCCTTTATATATATATATATATATATATATATATATAGCTTCAGCCTCTCGATGCATTCTTCTTTCCCTGTGTGTCTTTGCGCCTCTTTTTCTTTATTTTTCTTCTTCATCTTCTTCTTCCACTTGCTATATTATATTTAAACCTAGTTTTTGCCCTCAACAGCATTTTTATTTTCGTTTCATTGTTTCCTTCTTTATGGAAGATAATAATAATAATAAAGTTCTTCAAGACCCCAATAGCCCAAGCAGCAACCATGGGAGTAGTAACACGGAAAGAAGTGAACCGGTAAGGTCAAGATGGACTCCAAAGCCAGAGCAAATCTTGATACTTGAGTCCATCTTCAATAGTGGAATGGTTAACCCACCAAAAGATGAAACTGTAAGAATAAGGAAACTGCTTGAGAAGTTTGGTTCTGTTGGGGATGCTAATGTTTTTTACTGGTT
>CATIWR010146289.1:0-12200 GCA_949677035.1 Omphalea diandra
TATATATATATATATATATATATATATATATATATTTAGAGTTATTTATATGAGAGTATGGCAAGGTCAGGCTGCCTTATAGGAATAATAGGCTTAAATACTTGACCCATTTGCATAAAACATGACCATATTTGCATACCATGCATGCAAACTCATTTTGACATTTTATAATGATATATGTATCAAATTTTAGGATCTCAACACATTGAGAAAGCCCAAGGGAAAGGTTCACCATAGAGGTTGGTTACATCAAAGGTGAGTAAAAGCTATAATTGGATTCTAATATGTATTTCTAATGATTTTATGATATGGTTATGTTCCATTATGTGTATATGTAATTGAATTGTGACATTTTACATGTGAATACAAGTCAAATGAGACTTATACGATCTTATGATTACTTGGCTTACCATTGTGAATGAACACTTGCATATAAAAATAAAAGGGGTATTGTGACTAGCTTGTCAAACACTTGCAAAACACTTGGAAAAGTGACCAATATGTCCTATTATGACACATATTATTGATCAAATGAATCCGATTTTATATGTTAGCCAACAAAATTAAATGTCATTTGAATCACATGAATTTTCGAGAGTAGTGTTTGCCTTGCAAGGTCACGACAAAATCAATCTATTGCATTGTACTTACGTTGTCAAGTATTATACTTATAATTATAATACATCCTAATAATATTTGATTGTTGGTTGTGCCATAAGAATCTAATTGTTGTTTTTATTCATTGAGTCATAACTCATCAAATCACAATTATGTTTTTCAGATATTGAAGCATAATGTTTGGGTACTTTGGATCAAAAAGTCTTGCATATACATACATAGAGCATAAGTCCTTGATTGAATTCCAACTTTCTGTCTCCTTGTATCATGTACACATACCTAGATAGGAATCAACTTATGGTTACTAACATTAAATGAGTTAACATATGTGTACATTAAAAGCCTATTTGGTTGTGTATTAGTGGTATAATAACCCTTATACATATGGATACTTAGATATGAATGTCATTCTTAATACATGGAAATGGGTGTTACACAAATATACAATCAAGAAGAAAATTCAACTTTCTCTACAAACATAATGAAAATTCTAATGTAACTTAAAAATTTCAATTATAAACTTCTCTTAATGGGTAGGCCATAATATGGGCTAAATGGTAAAAAGGTCAAGAGCACTAAGAAAAAGGCTTGTATACACTTTTAGAGTGTATTTAAAGGCTCAAAAAGGGTGCAAAGGATACAAAGTGATAAGGTATAAAGGAGGCCAAATGAGTTAACACAAAGAATCATAAATCATTTCCTTGTTCAAGTGTGAATTAATATTTTACCTCAAAAGATTGTATGCCTTGTTCTAGAATTTGTGAAATACTTTTTGACAAACTAGCAAGTAAATCCTTGAATCTAAATAAGCAATCAATCCTAGGTGTAATGATTCAAGCAAGTTTCTCAATCAACCTACTAAGAAATTACTTGCATCTTTTATCAAGCTTGTTTAAATGTCAAGATTTTCTAATAAAATTAATCATGCATAGTTCCATTACAAGTATTCCGAAATCCAAAAATTCACAAATCCAGATGTGATCACTCTAAAGTTAATATATCTTCATTTTTAATGCAAACATACAACCCAAAAAGGAAATAGACCAGTGAAATTTTCAAATCAACAAATCAAAATTTCCTTTTTACAATTTATATGAATCCTACAAAAATTGAAAGAATAAATCCAATTCCAATATTCATAAAAAAAATAAAAGATTGAAAAAAATTAATTCAATTCCCTTCCCCAAACTTAGATTAAACATTTTCCTTAACATTTGAAAGCAAACTGAAAATACAAGGGCAAAAAGTAAAAAAATACTCTCCTTTCTTATGACTTGTATTTGCCTTAGTGCCAATTCTGAATTTTTGTAACTATCCATTTTGCAAAATTCATTATCACATTTCCTTCTCCAATGAACCAACATTAATTAGGATATTATGGAATTGAAAAATGAAAATAAAAATAGATAGAAGTGCATGTGAACTGAATTGTGCAAATGTGCATGAGCCATTACAAATTGAAAATTGCAACAAACCATACACTTGAAATTAAACAAAAAACATGCTTGGAAGACTAATTAAATAAAAAAATTATAACAAATACTTGCACAACAAACTCTCAATTTGCAAAAATTCTCAATAATCACAACACCTAAATCCACAAAAATGTATTCTCATTCATAAAAAATACAATTGTTGAATAAAGTTCTCAATCTAACAACCAAATTTCTATTTCCACACATTGAGAATCAAAATTAACTCAACTGCCACAGTTAATCATACACAAGTCTTAATGTAATGACCATTTTCATTTACAAATCATGGCATTCATGTCCAAAAATGCATATGCATAAAAGTTGATTCATCATACATACACAATCTAACATGAATTTAATGTACATATTTGTTAACTAATGTTCAAGGCTAGTGACCATAAACTGGTTCCTATCTTGATATATGTGCATGACACAAGGGGAGAGAGAGTTGAAATTTAGTCAACAACCTGTGCTTTATGTGTCTATATGCAAAACTCTATGTCTAAAGTATCCAAACCTTATGATTTAGTAGTTGAAAATCATAATTGTGATTTGGTGAGTCATGACTCAATGGGGAAAGTAATAATCAGATTCTTATGACACAATCAATAATTAAATATCACCAGGATATATTACATGTATAAGAATTAACAATGCAAGTGCAAATACCATAAATAGATTTTTGTCGTGACTTTGTAAGCCAAACACTGCTCCTAGGAATTCATGTGATGCAAGTGACATTTGATTTTGTTGGCCAACATATAACAAGTGAATCATTTGATTAATAACATATGCCAATAGGACATATTAGTCCCTTTTCTAAATGATTAGGAAGTGTTTGACAAGCTGATCATAACATCCTTTTAGTTCCATATGCAAGTGTTCATTCATAATGGTATACCAAGTAATCATTAAGATCACATACTTCTCACTTGACTTGTATTCACATGTAAAATGTCACAATTCATTGTATTCACATGTAAAATATCACAATTCAATCACATATACATGTAATAAAAACATAACCATATCGTAAAATCATCACACATACACATTAGAATCTAATTATGGCTTTTACTCACCTTTGGAAGTGACCAACCTTTCTGGTAGGTTTGGTCCTCTCTCGTGGGCTTCCTTAAAGTATTGAGATCCTAACAGTTGATACATACATGGTTATAAGTACATCAAAATGATTATGAATGCTTGGCATGCAACTATGGCACGTTCCATGCAAGTGAACCTAGTGTTTATGCATATTTTTCTTATATGGCAAACTGACCTTGCTATAGTCTAACAATAATAAGTCTTACTATACTTATCCAAATGACTTAATTATTTTTTTGAATAAACTAGACATATAATGATACAACATAGTCAAATTTTAGGTCAATATAAGATATATAGAAAACGTGGTGAATTTTTGAATTCTACCTTATTTCAATGTCATCTTAGTCTGATGGGTCTTACAATCTTGGATGTATCTCAAATTGTACAAATCCAATTGCATAAACCATTTACCAAAAGTTACAAAACACATAAACGAACATTTTTCATGTTTTACTCTGATGCAAATGAGATGGAATTGGCTTCTTCCTCGTTTGATGAATACAAGTCCCAAGTATAATTCAAAGATTAAGAAGATGATAAATCCTTAAATCTAAATTAGATCTCTAAAAAACTTATTTCTAGCAACCTAGAATATATGATTTAAGTTATGTTAATCTCAATCCTAAATTAAATAAGTAATTCAATACCTTGATTAAAATAATTTTGTGAAATTATCAAGCTCTCTCAACAATCTCACCAAGTCCATTTAAGAACATAAGAAAAGAATCAATCTCACCAAGTTTAAGCAAAAATCATTTATTCTCTTAACAACCAAATAGGGGCTTAAATACCCTTCACAAATGTTAAGAAAACCCTATCTAATTTAGCCTTACATGTTTTGATAGAATTACAATTCCTAAACCTATTAGGAGAACTAATCTTACTCTCACATAAATACTAAAAATAAATAATCCTATTGGTTGCCATGATCTGACCTGACTAATTTTTAGCATTAAAACACCTTATTTCAAGGTCCCTCACACAAATAAATAACTAATTAAAGAATCTAACTAAAGCAACACGATATTCAACCAATGAGGGGAATTCCTTATGGCAATAAGAAGACAATACCAACTAATGCCAACTAAGTAAATCTGGCATGAATCTTTAACATTTGGGCTTGTCTTTACACTTTAGGCTCAATTCCATACTATGGGCGAATGGTGTTGGGCTTTGGTTCTCTCTGTCAATAGGGCTCCATTGGATTAAATTATGCACTCCATTTGAAGAGTCCAAGCTCCCATCTTCATGCATTTAGGTTTTATGCAATCCTTGGTTTGTTTGGGCCAATTCTTTCCACATCTTTCTTTACATAAAAGCTCCAAGTGCATTTTTAAACTTCTTTAGCCTTCCTATCATGATTGGGACTTGAAGATGTAATGGATCCTTATTGGACTTGCCTTGGCCTAATGCATCATTCCTTCATTCCTCAAGAGGATTAGTCCTCGAATCTAAACCTTCATCAACATCAAAAGGAGACAAATCAACAACATTAAAAGTAGCAATAACATTGTAATCATTAGGCAAGCCTAATTTGTAAGCATGATCATTAATCCTCTTTAAAACCTAAAAAGGTCCATCTCCCCTAAGGCTAAGCTTACCCTTCCTCAGATTAGGAAATCTTTATTCCCTAAAGTGTACCCAAACCCAATCTCCTGGTTCAAATACAACTTGAACTCTACTCCTATTTTCTTTTCTAGCTGCTTGTTCATTCCTCTTTTTTATGTTCAAGAACACCTTCTCATGCAATTGCTTAACATAATCAAATTTCTTTTTTCCTTTTAAGTCCATAAGCATATTTGAAGGTATAAGGGAAAGATCTAATGGACTTAATGGTATAAACTCGTAAATAGTTTCACAAGGGCAGTAATGGGTGGATGAATGGACACTCTTATTATATGCAAACTCTATATGTGGTAAACAATCCTCATAAGGTTTCAAGTTCTTTTTAATTAAAACTATTAAAAGTTGCCCTAGAGTTCTATTAACAACTTTACCTTGACCATCAGTTTGTGGATGAGAAGAAGTAGAAAACAACAATTTAGTTCCTAATCCACTCCACAATGTTTTTTAAAAGAAACTCAAAAACTTTGTATCCCTATCATTAACCATAGTTCTAGGTATACCATGCAATCTTACAATTTCTTTGAAAAACAAATTTGCAATATTAATGGCATCATCGGTTTTGTGACATGTAATAAAGTGTGCCATTTTAGAAAATCTAAATAACCACAATCAATGCCACATTTTGACCTAGGTAAACCTAAAACAAAATGCATTAAAATATCAATCCAAGGCATACTAGGAATGGGTAAAGGCATGTATAATCCATGTGGTTTCAATTTAGACTTAGCTTGTTTACATACAACATATATATCACAAACTTTTTGCATGTCAATTCACATATTAGGCTAATAGAAGTGTTCATGCAATACATATAAGGTCTTTTGCACAACAAAGTGCCCAATGAGCCCACCGTCATGGGCTTCCCTAACTAGAAATTCATGCAAAGAAGATTTAGACACACAAAGTCTATTATCTCTAAATAGAAATCCATCATGCTTATAATACTTCTCAAAAGTCGTTTTCTCATAATTCTGGTAGTGTTGGTAGAATTCAACATCATCAACATATAAGTATTTGATGTACTCAAAGCCAAGCAATTTAGAATCTAAAAGAGCGAGAAGAACATACCTTCTAGATGGTGCATCAACCGCTGCATTATCCTTACCTTGTTCATACCTTATTACATATGGACAAGACTATGAATTCACTCTATTTAACATGTCTTTTATTTAGCTTTTGTTGTCCCTTAAGGTATTTGAAGGACTCATGATCTGTATGGACAATAAATTCTTTGGGCTAAAGATAATGTTGTCATGTTTGTAAGGCCCCAACTAATGCATACATCTATTTATCATAGGTTGGGTAGTTAAGAGTAGGCCCATTAAGTTTTTCACTAAAGTAAGCAATTGGCCTTCCTCCTTACATCAAAATAGCTCCAATGTCCAAACCTAAAGCATCACATTCAATTTGAAAAGTGTTAGCAAAATTAGGCAATGGTAATAATAGTGCATTAGTTAATTTAGATTTTAACAAATCAAAAGCCTTTTATTGCGCCTCCCCACATTGAAAATCAACACTTTTCTTTACAATTTTAGTTAAGGGTGCCGCAATTGTGCTAAAATCCTTAACAACTCTTCTATAAAAACTAGCCAAACCATGAAAATATCTTTCCTTACTTATGTTAGTAGGTTTCAGCCAAGACGAAATAACACTTACCTTATCTCATCAACTTTTATTCCATCTTTACTTACCATAAATCCTAAGAAAACAAGTCTACTAGTACAAAAAAAAAAAAAAACATTTTTTGAAGTTAAAATACAACTTTTCTGTGCACAAAACATCAAAAACCAATCTAACATGCTCTTCTAAAGATCTCGAATATACAAAAATGTCATTAAAATAAACAACTACAAAATTTTCTAAATATGCACGCAACACATGATTCATCAATCTCATAAAAGTACTAGGGGCATGACCATTCATACAAACCATATTTAGTTTTAAAAGCTATTTTCCACTCATCCCCCTCACACATACGAATTTGGTGATATCCATTCTTTAAATCAAAATTTGAAAACATGCATGCACCATGCAATTCATCAAGCATGTCATCTAACCTAGGAATTGGATGCCTATATTTAATGGTAATTTTATTAACTACCCTACAATCCATACACATACACTATGATCCATCCTTTGTAGGTACAAACAAGATAGGAAGAACATACGGACTCATACTCTCCCTTACCAAACCTTTCTCCATTAGCTCTTTTACTTACCTTTGTAGTTCCTTTGTCTTTTCAGGATTACTTCTATAGGCTGGTTTGTTAAGAATTTGAGAGCCTGGGATGAAATCAATTTAGTGTTTAATACCTTTTAAGGGTGGTAATCCTTTTGGCACATTTTCAAGAAACAAATCTAGAAATTCATGCAATAAAGAAATAAAACTACTAAGAAGAAAATTGATTAGATCATCACTAAAAGAAAAACATGTTAGTTGCAAATATTTGTACACTAGCATAGCCATAGTTGTTTTGGCTAGCAAGGCTTTCCTCATATCCCTCTCTTTTGCATAAAAAGCTTTTTTCACTTCCTCTCCTTTTGCATGCCCCTCTCTTTTCTTTTAGGCATCCTTTCTTTTCTCTCATTTTTCTATTCTAATCTTATACCCCTCTTGAGTTTTCTCATAACTCTCCTTTTGTTGTGCTAATTCTTTTTCTTTTTTGTGCACACGTTCTCTCTCTTTCAAAATTTGTTGATCTTCATAAATTTGAGAAGGGGATAAAGAAGATAATAAAATATGTTTACCCCCAAAAATCAAACTCATATACATTAGAAAACCCATTATGTTTTACTTTCCTATCATATTGCCAAAGGCAGCTTAAAACATGTGACTAGCTTGCATAGGAATAACATCACATAATACCTCATCCTTGTACTTGCCCATTGAAAATGCTATCCTAACTTGCTTTGTAACTTTAATTTCTCCATATTCATTTAGCCATTGCAAATGATGTGGTTTAATATGCGTTAAAGTTGGCAATTGCATCTTTTCAACTAGATAGGTACTAGCTACATTAGTGCAACTACCACTATCAATTATGACATGACATAAGTTGACATTTATTCTACACCTTGCATGAAATATAATTTCCCCTTACACATGTTCATCTTTTATTTAGGCATTTAAAGTACGTCTAGTCACAAAAAAATCTTTGTTTGTTACCTCATTGGAGTCTTTTTCATCAACATCACTAACATCTTCCAATGGAGGCATTTCATGTAATGACCATTTTCATTTACACATAATGGCATTCATGTCCAAAGAAACATATGCATATAGGTTGATTCATCATTCATACATAATCTGACATGTATTTAATATATATATATATATATATATATATATATATATATATATATATATGTTAACAAATATTCAAGACTAGTGACCATAAATAAGTTCCTATCTAGATATATGTACATGACACAAGGAGAGAGAGAGTTGGAATTCAGCTGATGACCTGTGGTCCATGTGTCTTTATGCAAAACTTTATGCACCAAAATATCCAAACCTAATGATTCAGTATCTGAAAAACATAACTACGATCTGTTGAGTCAAAACTCAATGAATAAAAATAATAATCAGATTCTTATGGCACAACCAATAATCAAATATGATCAGGATACATTATAAGTATAAGAATTGACTATCCAAGTGCAAATGCAATAGATTGATTTTTGTCGTGACCTTGCAAGGCAAACACTACTCTTGAGAAATCATATGATTCAAGTGACATTTCATTTTGTTGGCTAACATATAATAAGTGAATCATTTGATCAATAACTTATGCCAATAGGACATATTAGTCTCTTTTCCAAAAGATTTGTAAATGTTTGATAAGCTAGTCACAACATCCTTTTAGTTCCATATGCAAGTGTTCATTCATAATTGTATACCAAGTAATCATTAAGACCATATATTTTTCACTTGACTTATATTCATATGTAAAATGTAACAATTCAATCACACATACATGTAATAGAACATAATCACTGTTGGACCTAGGCACCAAGAAGGAGGGGGGGGGGGGGGGGAGGGGCGGGGGTTGAATTGGTGTATAAAAAAATTTAGAAGCAAAGGGATAGAGAAGAGTAGAAAATGAGGCACACGATTTATAGTGGTTTGGGTAAAATTGACCCTACGTCCACTCCCCAATTCTCTGTAATTGGGTGTTCCACTAGCTTTAAATGGTGTTTCTAAGCTCACACCTAACTTTTACACTTGTGTTTTCAAGGCTCACACAACAACCTTTACACTATGTGTTTTTAAGGCTCACATAACAACCTCTCTTTAGTGTTTTTACAGGCTCACACTATAACATTTACAACTGGTGTTTAATGCTCACACCCAAGAATCACTTAAAGAATATAAAAGATTGAGTAGCAAAATTGTACGAGTTTCAGGTTACAAATTAATGAATTCTCTTACATTTACATATGTTTGGTGAGGTATTTATAGCCTTTACCCACCAAAGAGACATTGCAATAAAACTAGTAGCAAATCTTCAAAGTATGCCAGACAGATTTTGCATTAAGTGCTTCTTCGGCTTCATTCGCGGTCGCTACTACTCTTTCACGATCGTGATTTTTCAATTTTCATACGAGAGCTAAAAATTACGGTGAAAATCCTCATTTGTGTCTAACGACTAATCAACGTATCATCTTCTCATTGGTTCACCAGAAAAATATAGTTGTTGCCTTTCACCTGTTCACAAAAGTAGCGATCGCAATTTTTCCTATACAGGGTATGATTTAGGATGCGAATTCGTCTGCCAAAATGTCCATCTTCTTCTTCATGAATCGCGATCGATACCCATAAGTTGCCATCACGATTTTGTCTTCCAACGAACACCTAGGACACTTGTCATGTTGTGGTTATGGACTTGATTCCCTGTTGAGTTACTTTGAAAGTCGCGGTCGTGATTGAGATGTAACACTCACTGCAAATTTATCTGTAACTTTGGCACTTCCATCTTTGGATGAATCGCGATAGAGAAATGGTCCACAAATTTGCCTGTCTAATTATCAACCTGTCTTAAGCTGAGTCGCGTTCGCGATATTTGAAGTTATGGTCGCGAATTAGGAGACACTTTGCTTTCTTTAGAGATTATGAACTCCATCTAAGTTCCAATTTATAGACTAACTAAAAACTGCAAAACAACATTTAATTGAAACATTAGAATTGATCAGTCTCTTTTGTCAAGATCAAAAGAGAACCAAGACTTAGGATTAATCATCTTAGTGCAACAATCTCTCCCTTTTTAATTTTGACAACTTAGGTTGATCCAAAGGGAAAATAATGCAGAAATATGAAGTTGGAGTGAAGTATGATTCAATGAATACTTAAGGTAAAATTTCCTAAGTATGATAGTTTGATGCTCCCCCTCAACTTAAGCTATTTTTTGCAAATTATTTTCTCTCCTTCTTAGACTTAGATTGTTTCTAGTTTCTATCTCTCCCCTTTTGGAAAGATCTAAAAAAGGGTGTAAAAGGGAAAATGAAAACAAGCATAAGTGTACATAAGGAGAAAAATAAGAATGCAAATCATAAAGATAAAATTCATCAATCATATAAGACAAGAATTTGCAAAGAAACACATATTTATCTATTTATAATTGTGGCATCACAATATTTTTAAACATAAACAAAAACAAGAAAAAACAAAAGATCCCTAATCTAGAAGGTTGGAGAATTATCATCATCTCCAAAAGTTTCTTCCTCTTGCTCATGTGTGGCTCCTTCTGCTTCCTCCTCATCCTCAACTTCTTCATTGCCATCTTCATCTTATGTATCTTCAAATTCGGCATAGTCCAGAAGATGACAAGGAGAAACCCCTAACTTCTTTTAAAGATCAATAATGTCACTATAAAGATGTGAGAGAAATAAGAATCTTCTTTTCATCATTCTCATCATCTTGTCCAATTTTTGATTGATGGTGGCAAGAGACAAATTGGACTTAGGTTTTGATTGAGGAGGAGGGACTGGAATTGCTCCTTCTTCAATGTGGAGCCTCTTCCTCTTAGAAGCTTATGAAGTTTCCATTTTCTTAGCCCTAAGTGCACCCAGGGTGTAGGCATAAGTATCTGGGTGTATGGCTTTGGCATTTATGAGGTAAGTTTGGTCAATAAAATTTTGGGAAGGAAGAAGCTTCTTAGTGAGGAATTTTTCTTTTTCCTCATCAAGGGCTCTAATAAAATGATAAATGGCAATGATGTGTGAAGGCAGAAGGAATTGACTCTTAGGTTTAATACTCATGTAAATCAATTGATCCACAAGGTATCGACCAGTTTGTATAGGTTTATTTTTGACAAGGCAGAAGAGAAATGCCAAGTCTTTTTGGGACACTTTCTCATTACCATCACCTCTTGCATTTATGGAAAAGGTCATGATACGATGGAGTAACCAAAAAGGTAGGGATTTGATGTGTTTTGCCAAAGATGAGCGAGGGTCGTGTTTGGTTTCAATAGAGATTTTCAACCAAAACTTACAATAGATAACATCAAGCGTGAAGATTATGAAAAGGATGTTTTCTCCGACTTGTAAATTGAAAATAGAAGAAAGTTGTTCAAAAGTTATGTAGAAAGGATCGTTAAAGGCCCAGAATATTAACCCGTATTGACTCGTGGGAGATTCGGCTTTATGACTAAGTTAGACGGTGCACATGAATTATCGCACAACTTCTTCGTATTTGGGTTCATCTCAGAAGATGAACTCGTTCCAACCAAGGTTTGAGAAAAAAAGCACGAATTTCATTATTGGTGCCTAAGGTTTTTGACAGAAAAGTGGAGGGGATCTTGTTAGGGAGGATAATCTTGGTGGAATTGGCTTTGTACCTTTCTTTCTCCTCCTTAGTGACTCCCTTCATGAGTTAGAGTACAGGGGGTGCAGAGGGTTGAGCCACTCCTTTTCCTTTTTCTGCTCTTGTGAACTTCTTTGGGGCCATTGCAAGGGATGAAGAGAATTTGGAAGAATTTGATAGCTTTGAAAGTAAGAGAGTTTGAGAATATGATGAAGTGATGAAAATCACTGTTTGGAGGCTTTATATAGCCATTGAAAGGGTATACAAATGGTTATAAATGTCTAGAAAAGGTTTAATGAAAAGTTGAAAATGGTTGGCCATTAAATTAATTAATGGCTAAGCGGTTACCAAAATTCGTGTCCGTGAAATAATGAGTCTCGACTGCGAATTTCAAAAAATTTGAGTGACGGATAAATTTTCCTCAGGAATACACGTCTCAATGGTCAAAAATTTTAAAATTGACCAAAATTCATAATGGAGTGAAAATTTCGTGAACACGATTTGATGTTTTAGAGCTGGATGATTTTGACTTGTAATTCGCTACCGTGAAGGAAGGATAGCGACCGCGAATT
>CATIWR010146312.1:0-27420 GCA_949677035.1 Omphalea diandra
ATATATATATATATATATATATATATATATATATATATTGCAGGGATATTTTGAATCCCAACTTTATATTAATATGTTAAGAGGAGGAAACAATGATGGTATTCTAATATTAAAAAATTTGTAAACAAATGTCGTATACCATGCTTAAACCTTGGTACATGGCATAGTTTCAATGAATTTGAGTAATTAATTTTAAAATTAAATTTTTAAGCTAATTAAAATTATAACTTAATTATGAAGAAATCAATTAAGAAATAAAATTTAAAATCATTAATAATAAATTGAAGGTATTGTAGTAATTTAAATTACATAATATAAAAGGAAATAGAAGCACAAGTAACTAAATATAGAGTGCTAACATTGTCACTCAAATATTATCTTTTATTATAGAAATTCAAAAAAGATCTGAAGTATTGAATATATATTTTATCTTCTTTTCTCATAGTTTATTTTCTTTTACTTTTTTTTTTCTTATGATGCTTCTTAATATAAAAATAACGAGACTTTATATTTAAAATTTGTTTGTTTTTTATGGCAATAACATTGATTTTTGAGATGTGATCTTAAGTTATATTTGGCTTGCATATATCTCCATAAAATAAGAATTAACTTTAAATAAGAACAAAAAGAAAACGTAAACTCTAATTGATTATAATATTCTATCTATACTTTTATCAAAATTGGCATGAGAAAGTTGCTTCTATTCAATTTTATTTCTGCATAAATAGATTAATTTTTTTGATTTAATTATTTGCTTAATATTATATATTTTACATCATTTTGTTATTTCAAGAAAGCTATTTATGAATATAATGAAACTTAAAAATTAATGTAAAATTATAAATATAATATATAATATCACATTTAAAATTAAATCAAACCATGGAAATCATGGGCATTGAACTGGCAACTAAATTTGTGAGATTGATTATTCTCATTAACTTAGCAGCTAAAAATTCTTAAACAATGCTACACGCTATCCTTAAGAAAGTCAATATGGTTAAGGCTAATTTTTTGAAAATCAAACTGGATTAATTAGTTAGATTAATGAAATTAAGAATTACATTAATAATCAATTTAATTCTATTTAAATTGATATTTAAAATATTTTTAATTTTAATTATTATAAATATATTTTTTATATTTTTAATATTATCTTATTTTTAAAGCTATTTTAATAATATTCTTTAAAATTATTTATTATTAAATCAATTGAACCTAAGGGTGAGTAAAAAACTGACCGAACTAAAAATAAACTAATCGAATCGATATTATTTAGTTAGTTTAATCCGATTTTTCCGTCAAAATTAGTTTAGTTTGGTTTTAATTTAAAAAAAAAATCATTTTTTGATCTCAATTCCATTTTTTATAAAAAATTTAATAAACCAAATAAATCAAAATTATTAATAAATTAAATCAATTTGAATAAAACTAATTTAAAATATATATAATTTAACTAAATTAAATCAAATCAAACTGAAATTTTATAAATTCGGCTTGATTTGGTTTGTAAAAATATAAAATTTGATTTATTTAGTTCAGTTTATTTAATTTTTTCGAAATTGTTGATTCAGTTTGGTTCTTAAAATATAAAACTCAATTTATTTGATTTTAGTAAAAAATTAAATTGATAAAATGTTCACTTCTAATTAAATTAAATTTATTATATTGCTCAAATTGATTGAATTAAAAATTAATTAACTGAATAGTTTATTAATTAGTCGAAAATATTGGTTAAGGCTATGCAAATAGCTATTGTGGCCATGCGAAGATATTGAGTTAAATATCTAAATTAATTGATGAGTTCTTATTAAAACTCTCAAAACTTCTTTGACTTTTTTCATTTTAAATTCAATGACTTTTTTTTTAGGGGGTTGAGCTCCTCACGTGATACATGCACTAACAAAAAGTATATACTTTAGTGGATTTATAAAATTTATCTCTCTTTCTCTCTTCTGTTTTTTTTTAAGGAAACATAAAATTTATCTCTTTCTACCTTCACAAGATGAACATTATTTCCTCATTTCTATTTGACCAACAATTTCATTAAAAAAATTGATATATATTTATATTTATTATGATTTAAATCAGCAATAGAAATGGCCTCTAAAGATCTATATCACCAAGTGAGGAAGAGCAGCTCATACTTTGTGGTCCAATCTGCCATTTTGTTAAAATTAAAATTGCACTATTTCACCTCATTTGATAAAACCTTTGTTGCAATTTTTATGTGGGCTAATATTAATTATGGATTTGTTTTAATTATTTATAAAATGGACTGAATAATATAGTTTATTGATTAGTGGGTAAACCCAATTAAAATAACGATCAAATGAGTTATGAGCTTGTAACACTTTTAGTGGGTCGATATGAAAAACGGTTAGTGTAGGCCTATTTTAACATGGACTTTTGATAGATGGGCCTGTTAAAATCTATTATAAATAGGTTAAATCTCCTCTCTTGCTTTCATAACCCTAACCATAGTTACTATACTCATTGTAGCTATTTTGTGAGAAGGTCAATGAGAGGAAAACCTAACTTTCTTTTTCAACCCTTATGACCTATTATCTCAGTGTTCAATTTTTAGTGGTCGCAATTATGGTGCAGAACAATTTCGAAACTACCGCACAAATAGGTACATAACTTATTTCCACTTAAATATGAATCATGTTATAAATTCATGTATTAGATCCTAAATTTTAACATATGGTATCAGAGCATGTAGGTGGTACATGATTTAGAACCTTAGATATTTTGTATTGTTAATAAAAAAAAAAATTTTGGCCGGAGTAAGAGCATCCCACCATGGTGATTATGTTTGATATATTTAATTTGATTCTACTCTCACATGTTATTCTTTTAGCTTAGGTGGTTGGTGACATGTGTTAGTCGCGTAAAGAGGTCGCGGGTTTGAAACCCAATGCCAAGTCTTTATTGTTTCTGGCAAATTTTTTTTCTCTCTTTTCCTTCCCTCTCTTCTGTGTTTTAGTCCATAACCAATAAACAGAGTTTTTCCCTTTGGTTCCAAAACCTACTGCGCAAAAGGTCAGTGGCACTCCCTCATAATCGGCTTCTAATACCGACAGGTAAACACACATCTTTAGCTGAACAGAAGCCTCGATTTTGTCCTTTCTTTTCTATACCGATTTTGCTCCTAAAGATCGATGGCTATGGTTCCGATTTAGCCATATAGTCTTGGTTTTGTGTTGATTGTGTTGTGATGTTTGTTTTGTGATTGTGTAAGTTGTTGGTTGATGATGTTGATATTGCGCAAAGGATCTATGAAGTCGCCATTACCGAACAAAGATCAACAGTTGTGCGGGGCAAGAAAAAAAATTTTGAACCTGCGATGGTGCTGTGAGTCTGAAACCCACTACCGCAGGACTCAAACCCTAGCGCTCAACCAACACAACTGAATAGATTATCTATTAATTTCTTATGCAGACAAATATTTAGATAAACAAACTATATTCATGTTCATCATGGTACATTTTAATTTTATTTCAATGCTTATTAATATGTAAATATATAAATATTTAGGTGGTTTATATACAGTTAATTGTCGGTTTATTATTTAGTGATATTAATTTTGTGATAAAAATAAATAAATAAGTAATAAATATTTGTTTTTGCACATATATGAGAAAATAATCATGTGTTTAAAATTAAGGTATATTTGTGTTTTGTACCTTGTATATTTTTTTGAAATATGTATATTTGTTTTGACATGTATTTTAATTGAGCTTTTTATAAATCTCTAATTAAAAATAATTTTATGGGTTGACATGGGTGTTACCTCCAAAGTGGGACATCCATTGAAATTCGTAGAGTTATTTTTTAATTTTGTGAAGAGATAATTCTGAATTAATGTATATAATAACCTGCCCAAAGGGGTTTATTAGATGCTTTATTTTGGGAGTGCTTGTTGGAGTGAAGATATTTGTGCTTAGAGTTGCATTAGTCTAGAGAGTTTATTTGCCCAAAGGGGATAGATTTTTCGAAACTAGTGTGATCTCAATTGTGTGTTTCATAACTAGAAATTTTGTTGCATGTGCATGTTCTGCCCAAAAGGGAATATGTAGTGATGCCATAATTTTCTAGATTGTGTAAATTATAAATTTTATTTTTTGTACATAGCCCAATTCTAATACATGTTTTTTTTTTTGCGCAAATAGTCTCATTTAGTCTCAATAATAGTACTGCAACTGTTGAACTCCTGACGAACACAAACTTTAAGAAGTGGAAAGACGACATTTTGTTTGTCTTGGGAATGAGTGAGATTGATTATGCTCTTTATGAAGATGAGCCTACTAAACCCACCCGTGAGAGTAATATTGAAGAAAAAAAACTACATGCCAAGTGAGAGAGATCGAATCGTCTTAGTCTTACGGCCATGAAGAAAACTAAAAAATAAATACTTTGTATCTGATAAGGATGAAGTTAGGACCCTAATGAGTCAATTAGCCAGTATGAGATACAATCATAATGGGAATGTGAGAGATTATATTTCACCTTCAAACCAAACTTAGGGGTCTTAAGCTTGAAATTTCTGATGAATTTATTATTCACTAAGCTTTAAACACTTTACCTCCTGAATTCAGCCAAATCAAGATTGCATATAACACCTAAAACACTACCTGGACCATTAATGACCTTATAACCAAATGTGATGTTAAGGAAAAGAAAATTAGGAAAGAAAAGGGTGAGGTTGTCATGCTATTGACACAACCTAGGGCTAATCCTAAAAAGGATAAAAGTAAGTTTAAACCTAATTATTATGCTCTTAAAAGGAATCAAAATTTTAAATGGCATGGTAGGAGTCAAACCAAGAAATGGAGAGATTTTGGAATTGTCCACAAAGGTAAGGTGAAGTGTTTCTTTTGTCATAAAAAACATCATAAGAGAAAAGATTATCATCAATTCACAGCTTGGATAAAAAAGAAAGAAGAAGAAGGTATTCCTTTGGTTTATGTTTTCTTTGAATCTTATATGGTTAGTGTGCCACCAAATTTTTGGTGGCTTGTTAGTGGTGCAACTGTTCATATTGTTATTACCTTGCAAGGGTTCATAAGCAAACGAAAGCCAAATGAAAGGGAGTCCAAGCTTAGAGTTGAAAACAGTTTAGAGATAGATGTCGAGCAAGTAGTAGTTAGGTTAATCCTAGAATCTAGATTTTATCTAGTCTTGGAGAACATCTTTTATGTTCCATCTTTTAGGAGAAATTTGGTTTCTATTTTTGTTTTGGCTAAATTGGATAACATTTTGCTATTGGTAATGGAAGAGCCAATATGTTTTTAGATTCTAAATTGGTCGGTGAAAGTGTTTTGTTCGATAATTTATATAGATTGTGTTTAGATGATGCAAGAGATTGCAAACCTTTTTGTGAAGCCAATGTTATTGCCAAACGATCCTTAATTAAAGAAAAATCATTTTCATTGTGGCATAAACATTTAGGTCATATATCTAGAGAAAGAATTGGAAGACTAGTAAAAGATGACATTCTTCCTTCTCTTGATTTTGAAGATCTAAATGTTTGTGTGAATTATATAAGGGGTAAATTGACTCAGAATAAAAGAAAATGTGTTAATAGAAGTTCAGATCTTTTGGAGATTATCCATACTGATATTAGTGGACCTTATTCACCTACTATTTGTGACAATAACTATTTCATTACTTTCATTGATGATTTTTCATGTTATGGCTATTTATACTTGATAAAGGAGAAATTTGATGTTATTGAAATGTTCAAAATTTTCAAAACTGATGTTGAGAAACAATTAGGAAAAGTCATTAAAATTACGAGGTCTGATTGAGGAGGAGAATATTATGGCAAATATAATGAGATTGGTCAACATATGAGAGATTTTACTAAATATTTGTAAGAATGTGGAATAGTTGCTCAATATACCATGTCTGGTAGTCTTGAATAAAATAGTATTACTGAAAGGCACAATCGTACTTTGAAGGATATGATGAGGAGCATGATAAGGAGGTCTAACTTACCCGAATTCTTATGGGGTGATGCTATTAAAACTGTCATTTATATTTTGAACCGTGTCCCTAACAAATCAGTACCTAAAACACCTTTTGAGTTGTAAATTGGTAGAAAACCTAATTTGAGTCATTTTCGTGTTTGGGGTTATCCTGCTGATGTTAGAATATATAATCTAAATAAGAAAAAGACTGACCTTAGAACTACTCATTGTTACTTTATTGGGTACATAGTCCATTCTAAAGGATATAAGTTTTATTGTCCTACACGTGGCACAATGATTGTAGAGTCTATGACTGTGAAGTTTTTTGAGATGGATGTTGCTTATCTGGACATTTCTAGACCTCCTATTCATAGTGTGTAAAATGAAATTGCAAGCATTTTTTTTACCGTTATCACATGAAAAGATTATAAGGGTTCTTGTTTAAGTATGTGGTAATGGTGAAGGTGCAATTGATCTTCCTCTTCTTATTGAGAATCCTCTAGAGCCTATTGTAGTTGAATCATTACCTATTAGAAGGTATGCTAGGGCGAGAAGGTCAGCAATTCTAGATGATTATGAGGTTTATCTTGGTGAAGGTGATTATAATATGGTCATGTTATTGATCCTATATCTTATGATGAGGCTGTTAATAGTATTTATTCTGATTTATGGATTGATGCTATGAAAGATGAGATGACATCAATGAATCATAACGAAATTTGAGAACTAGTGGAACTTCCTTCAATAATAAGCCCATAGGTTACAAATGGGTATTCAAAACCAAGAAGGATTCTAGAGGAAAGGTTGAGAAATTTAAAGCCATATTGGTTGCAAGGGGTTTACACAGCGTTAAGGTGTAGATTATAATGAGACTTTTTTCTCTGTTTCCTCTAAAGATTCCTTTAGAATAATTATGGCCTTGGTTGCTCATTTTGATTTAGAATTGCATCAAATGGATGTCAAGACGACATTCTTAAATGGTGATTTAGGTGAGAAAGTTTACATAGTGCAACCCTAGCGTTTTAAAGAAAGTGGTAAAGAACACTTAGTTTTAAGCTGAAGAAATCTATTTATGGTCTCAAACAAGTTTCTCGTCAATGGTATCTTAAATTTGATGAGGTAATCACTTCACTTGGTTTCACAGAGAACAAGATAGATCAATGCATTTACCATAAGATCAGTGGGAGTAAATTTATATTTCTTGTTTTCCATGTTGATGATATTTTGTTAGCTAGTAATGATATGGAGATGATTTGTGAAACTAAACAGTTACTATCTAGGACTTTTGATATGAAAGATCTTGGAGAGACATCTTTTGTCTTGGGTATTGAGATTCATCGTGATCGATCTCGTCATTTATTATGTCTTTCTCAAAGGGCCTATATTGATCGTGTGCTCAGTAAATTCAATATGCAATCTTGCAAAGGTAGTGATACTCCTGTGGTGAAAGGAGATAAATTTAATAAGGAGCAATGCCCTAAAAGTGATATAGAGAAATAAACCATGAATAATATTTCTTATGCAAGTGTAGTTGGTAGCTTGATGTATGCCCAGGTGTGTACAAGACCAAATATTGCATACGTTGTTATTGTTCTTGGTCGATATCTTTCTAATCCGGGGTGGGATCATTGGGTAGCTGCTAAGAATGTAATGAGATACTTGCAAAAGACAAAGGATTATATATTTGTTTATATGCGTGTGGATGATCTTGAAGTAGTGGGATATTCAGACTCTGATTTTGCAAGCTGTCAAAATGATATGAAGTCTACTTCAAGTTATATTTTTATGTTTATCGGTGGTGCTATTTCTTGAAAAAGTGTTAAACAAACACTTACAACTTCTTCTACTATGCAAACTGAATTTTTTGCTTGTTATGGTGCTAGTACACAAGCTGTATGGTTGAAGAATTTTATTTATGGTTTGCTTATGGTTGATTCTACTGTTAGGCCACTTTGAATATATTGTGATAATAATGTTGTTGTGTTCTTCTCTAAGAACAATAAAAGTTCGAGTGGTTCTAAGCATATGAAGATTAAATATCTTGTAGTCAGAGACTTAGTAAAGAAAGGAGACATTGAGATTCAGTACGTTAGTACTTATTTGATGTTAGCTGATTCTCTAACCAAACGACTTAGACCCATAATTTTCAAGAAACATGTCTGTGATATGGGTGTTGTGGAGTCTTTTGATGTGTTTGGTTAGTGGGAGTTTTGTACTTGTAATTGAATGTATAAGTTAAATAATTTTGCTACATTACTTATTTATATATTTATTTATATGAGTTGAGTATTTTGTGGTTGTTTGTTATGCGTTTGTGCACCTTCTATATATAGCATGCTATGAATTGTGCGTGATGCGCTTAAGATTAGTGTGATTATCTTAAGCTATATTAGTTTTCAATTATGTTTCTGGAAACAAAGGCTAAGATATATATTGTGTGTATTTCCAAAATAGAAAATAAAAGTCTTATTGTGAAGTCTTGTGAATTTCTCTTGCTCGTTTGAGCATGTGTGAAAGAGAAATATTTGGAGGACTGACAAAGAAAATAGTGTATTGATCACATGTGAGTGTTATTTTCTTATTACACTATCATATCGGAATCCAGGTCGGTTAAGTTATCAATATTTGTGACTATATATTGATACTATATTAATAAGGGGCATAAATACTGTCATAATCCAATATTGATGATTTAATGGGGACATAATTATGTTTGAGGCGTTATTTTATCAATAAACTATATGTTTTTTAAAATGTTGTGGCCACATTTGAGTTTAAAGTACTCAGTCTGAGAGTCGTTTTTAAAAATGTTTTCTTTCATAAAATATGAAAACGCCATAATTAATATTATCCAAGTGGAAGAATGTTAAAATTTTTATGTGAACTAATATTAATTATGAGTTTGTTTTAATTATTTATAAAACAGACTAAATAATATAATTTATTAATTAGTGGGTAAGTCCAATTAAAATAGTGATTAAATGAGTTATGCGCTCGTGACACTTTTAGTGGATCAATATGAAAGACGGTCAGCGTAGACCTATTTTAATATGAACCTGTGATGGATGAGCCTGTTAAAATCTATTATAAATAGATTAAGTTTTCTCTTTTGCCTTTATAATTCTAACCTTAGTTGTTACGCCTATTGTAGTCATCTTGAGAGAATGTCAAGGAGAGAAAGACTTAGCTTTTTTTTCAATCATTCTGACTTATTATCTCAGTGTTCAATTTCCAGTGATAGCAATTATGGATCAGAATAATTTCAGAACTACCGTGCAAACAGGTACACAACTTATTTCCGCTTAGTTATGAATGATATTCTAAATTCATATACTAAATCCTAAATTTTAACAACTTTCACATCCTCAAATTTGTCGTGATAATAACTAAGGCATCAGACTTCATAATTTTTTTGTTGACAGCAAGTCTGATTACCTTCTGGACTGCAATAATTTCTTGACCTTTTAAAATAAATTGAAAGATGGAAGGAAGATTTGATAGATTGTGCCTAAAATATAAGAAAATTTCTTTTATAAAAATTTCTAAAAGGAAAATTTTTCTTTTTAGAATTGAGGATAAGCACAAACTATGAATCTAAAGAAAATAGTCTGATCGATTTTGTTAAAAAAATTTTAAACAAAAAACTGAATAAAAATTATAAAAAATTATTAGTTTGATTATTTGAAAATTATTTGGTTAACTGATTAATCAATCGGTTTATAATATATACATATATAATAGTGTAATGCTTAAATTTATAAATATATAAAATACTAATATTTATGTGTAAAATATATAAAAATATAATATACATATATATATATATATATATATATATATATTAATTTAGTTAACCTTCAATTTTTTATAAAAAATTAAATATCAAATAAAAAATGAAATCAGTAAAATAAAAATAAAAATTAGAATTATCGAATTAATTAATGAAAAATTTCAAATTAATTTCAATTAATTTTTTGATTTATTTATTTTGACTGCAGACATACCCTCTTTCATGTACTGTGGTCAGACATAGCCTCGTTCATATACTGTGGTCAGCTCGACTTTAGCCATCCTGCATCATTCTGTTTTTACCTGCCCTCCGAAAGGTTTACCCACCAATCTTCAAATGAATTAATTCCTTTGTCCTGTTTCCTTGATTTTTTTTTTTTTAATAGGGAAATGAAGGTATACGCAAATTCGGGAAAAATTATATGACTGTTCATAATATTTTATAATTTAGGGATTCAAACATGCATATGACAGTAAATGTGAAAGAATTTATCTTTTTTATAATTACTGTTTTTTGAACAAATTTTTTTATTTTAAATATTATTTATTTTTTAATAACCTTTTTTTATTTTAAATATACATATTTATACTTTTATATCTCTTTTTTATTTTTAATTATATTATTATTATTATTATTTCATATATTTAGAAAAATAAACTTATTTTTCATAAAATATTAGTAAAAATTATAGGTTTATCAATTTTAATATTACAAAAAAAATTAAAAATATCAAAATATTTAACTTAAAAAAATAAACTCATAGTTTACATAAAAATGAATCTACAATTTACAAAAAATGAATCTACAGTTTACTAATAATGAATCTACAGTTTATATCAAATGAACCTATAGTTTATAAAAAATAAATCTATAATTCACTAAAAAAGAACCTATAATTTACTAATAATGAATTTATAATTTATATAAATATGAATTTACAGTTTATGAAAAATGAAACTATAGTTATTAATAATAAATCTACAATTTATACTAGATAAATCTACAATTTATAGAAAATGAACTTAAAATTTACTAATAATGAATATACAATTTAATACCAAAATGAACCTATAGTTTACAAAAAAAAATTAACCTACTGTTTATTGATAATAAATATATAATTTATATCAAAATGAACATACAGTTTATAAAAAAAATAAACTTACAGTTTAAAAAAAATGAACATATAATTTATATATAATAAATCTATAATTTATATTAAATGAACTTAGAGTTTACAAAAAATAAATATTTAATTTACAAAAAATGAATTTACGATTTATTGATAATGAATTTATAATTTATATTGAATGAACCTGCAGCTTACAATAAATAAACATATATATTTAACGTAACCAACCTACACCATATAACAAATAAATCACAAAAAAATAAAATTTATTTAATAATATTAATAATATTAAACATAAATTAATATAATATAAATTTAATATTATATTAAAATAAAATTACATTAATACAATATTTAATATAATAATGTAATAATATAAATTAATTAATATAATAATTTAAATTATATATAATATTTTTATATAATTATATATAATAACATAAATTATATTATTATAATAATTTAATTTAATAATACAAAATAATTATATATTGTATTAATATAATTATATATAATATATAAAAACTGGCAAAAATATCACTTATAAAAAATAAAATAATAATAAAAGATTATCTATGGAATGTGCAATATTGAGTGCAGTAACTTTTTTTTTTAATTTTCACATATGGTAGGTATGATCTAACAATCCTAAATTGTGTGGGCCGGCCAGTAGGAGTAATAAAAAAAAAAATTTTAAAAAACTAGTGTGAGAAAAATACCTAACCCCCAACTGAAAACTACCCACCACCATTTCCCTCCTCTTCTCATTTCATGCACCTCAAATCTCAATAATTAATTAAATAAAAAAAATTGAATTTCTCTCACCCAGAAAAAAGGAAATGTTTGCAACTCCTTCACTTTTGCCTAATAAACCTTCTCTTCTTCTTCTTTTTTCTTCGTTTCCATCTAACCCTCATTTTCTACAATTTATTAGTCTTTTTGGAAAACCAAAAAAATAAAATAATTGTGAAAAATCATTTAAATTTAAGGTTTCTTTCCGTTGTTAGAAACCCTGGCTTCTGTTTTCCATCTTTTTTCTTCTTCAATTCAGGTCTGTTCCTTTCTCTTTCCTTTTACTCGTTTTTCCCTCTTCAATTCAATGCTTGTGCTTTGTTGGTTTCCCGGGAAATTGTAGAAGAGAAAAAAAAAAAAAAAAGACGAAAAGAGAAAAGTTTAAAAAGTTCCCCTCTTTTTTTAAATGATTATGGTGTGAAAGGAATCTAAGATTTTAGTCTGAAAATCTTTTTGGGTTGGTTTTTTGTGCGTTCTTATTTGTTTTGGAGTTGAATGTGCACTGGGTTGTTCACTGAAGTTTTGGTCTACTGAGTGCAATTTTTGGTTTTGGTTAATGTGTGTGTGTGCGCGCTCTTTTATTTTTTCTAAAAATTAACTTGCCTTTTTTTTTTTTTGGTTTTATCAAGTTAGTTTCGTAATTTGCCCCCTTTGTTTTTGGGGTTCATTATATTGCAGCAGCGTTGGATTACTTACCTAGAATTGAAATTTGGCCAGGACTTGCAGGGCAGTTTGATAGTCCATTTAATTGCCAAAAATGGGTGGGACAGTAAAATGTGGGGTTTGGAAGTAGGGGAAAAGAAGAAGGCAATGGTTGACAAGGGTGGATGTGAGAATTTGGTGAAAACTGCTTAAGTATGTGTTGATAGCTTAAGAAAATATGCAAGGAAGTTTTCTGGTGAATAAAATCGCATTTCACGATTTTGAGATATTCAGCATTTCACGATTTTGAGATATTCAGCAATGTAACATTTTGGGTTCGTTAAGATTTGAGGAGATAACATGTTTAGAATTTTTCAACAGTATTTTCATTTATAGAGAATTACATATCCAAAATTTTTGGAGACTGCATTGATTCAAGAGAGTTTGCTAGCCTAATCTACTCAGCATTATGTCTGGTCAAATTATCTAACAATTCCTTTGATTTTCTTTGTGACATTGTGAAGTCTTGTAGCATTTGTTAACTACTGTTTTCAAACTTCTTTCTTTTTTTTTTTGGGCTTTTCCATCACTAAAAAAGGACTAGTTAGAGCAACATGATCAAGCTAGTATATTTTCTCAGAATGGACTACTGCATTAACAATAGAAAACATGTTTGAGTTTTTGAAGGATATACTTAAAGACAATTTCATGGTGTATTCCAGTTATGATAAACCAGCAAATTTAAGTATTGAGTTACTTATGTTGTTTGTGGTTTGACCTTGATCTGTGGGCTATTTTTATTTCCCATGTTTGCTCAAATTTGAGTTCTGCATAGTTTGGATTTCACTGGGTAATATCTTCATCTGGAGAATTTAATCCTTTGTTGTTAAAAATTATGAAATGAAAAGGATATTTGAAAAATATTTGCTAGCAAGGGAAACTTCATGCTACTGTCCTTAATCATATTACGCTTGATCAAGATGTTCAGTGAAATTATTATTCTAGGATTGGGTGCTAAAATTTTTTGTTATTTTTGTTCCTTATGGACTGCTAGCAATAAAGTTTTCTGTAATTTTTTCTGATTAAGCTTTGAAATCATTTATCTTGATCTCAGCTCCAATTTTTGCATCAACTTCAGCAATGCCGAGTTTGGAAGAACCGCTTGGTCTTGACAAGTTGCCAAGCATGAGTACTATTGAAAGGATCCAAAGGTTCTCATCTGGTGCTTGCCGGCCTAGTGCTGATGATATGGGAATGGGAAATTGCTGGATTGAAGGAAGAAGTTGTAGCCCATCCAACAGTTGTGAGTAAGTGAGCATCAATAACAAGTTATAGAGACTATAAAGTAAATGACTGCATCTGCCATCATAGCCTTCATCAGCCACTGGGGCTGTCACTATTATTTTGGATGAACATTGCTGACCTTCCACCAAAATGGACATGAATTTTTTTTTTAATTTTATTTTCTAATAGAAAAGAAAAAAAAATCATATATTTACCATTTTTTTTTTCATTGTTTCTTTTCTTTATAGCAAAATACAAAAATGTTACATAAGTGTTAAAGCTAGACCAAATTGTATCTACATTTTCTGCTCCATTATTTTAGGACCACCATGTTAAGTTCATTGATGTTTCTCACTTAGTGTTACATAACTTGTGCATAAGTAAACTATTAGGTTTTTGGGGCATCAAATCTTTAGTCTCATCTTGCCTATTGACACAGATCCTTACGCCAACATTCATTTGCAGGGAATATTATGAGGAGTATACAAGAGAGTCTTTTCCTTGGAAAAAACATACAAGGGATCTTTCCCAAGGCTCCTTTAGTCGAAGGACCAAAAATTTAGGCAGAAATCACAGAGTGTGTGGAACAGTTTGGGATTCACAGTACTTTCCTGATCGCCAATATGACTCCCAATCCATGACAAAAACATGCGAGATTTTACAACTAAGGTGATTTGATAACTGAAATAGACCGATTTTATAATATCTTGTTAAATCATAGATGATTGCGGTATTTTTTCTTCTTTTCATAATTGATTCTTTTATCTTCATTTTCTGTCCAGATTGCATTGGTCCTGTTTTTCACCATTTATGTTGTAGTTCAGACTCTTATTCTATCGTTTCTTCAACTTAATTTATTAACTTTTGAACTCTCATGTGCCATTTGGATAAACCAGTTTTTGAAAGGCATACCAAAGTTTGTGAAGATAGTAGAAGTTGGTCCAAGGGATGGACTACAGAATGAGAAAAATATTGTACCTACAAATGTAAAGATTGAACTGATTCACAGATTAGTCTCTTCTGGGTTGCCAATCGTTGAGGCTACAAGTTTTGTATCACCTAAATGGGTTCCACAGGTAATTTTTCTCTAAGTGTTTCACTCTTAATTTTAGTTTGAAATTATGTTTTTAATGATCATATTTACCACTGTTTATAAATATGATTTTTTGAAATAGTTAACACAAAACTGAATTTTAATCCTAAGAGCAAATATGTATACGTATGTGTTTTTTTAGGGTAAAATCAACACTACTTTGTCCCTTGGTTTTTAAAATACATTAAAATCCTCTTGTGTTTTGGCACCATTATACTAACACCTCCTTCCATATAATTTTTGTCTCTGTTTCGTTTGTCAAAAGTAATGAAAGTCAATATAACTATTTTCACATCTAGTTTCAAAATGTACCTCTATAATCTCTCTTCCAAAAACAACCTTATTAGTGCCAAAGCATCGGTGTTAACCACCAATTATCGGATTTCAAGATAAAATAAGACAATACAATATTTTGGACAAAAGAAAAAATCTAAATTACATTTTTTAAGATAAAACACTTATCAAAGAGCATCTCCTATATCAACTATTGCTTCAACCATTTCACAAAGAGAATTAAAACTCATGAAACTAATCGATTTTGCTGTTAAGTTGTTTGAGTTCTGCATACTCAAAAGAAAATTTCACATAACAATTCTTTCCTAAAAAAGCAGAACTTCCCAAAAAGCAAAAAAACCCCCAGAAAAATCAAACAATTGTACAAAAAATTTCAACCCTAACCCTCCTATTTCCCATCAACCACACATTAATGTAACGTTCTCTAAGAATTGAAAAAAATCAATTTTTGTTGGTGCTCAAGATAGGTGGTGGTGAGGACTTGAAGAAATTGGTCTTGCTACTTCTTGATGTTGCCTTCTTCGAGGCACCTGATTTTAGGCTTGTGGCGGTGCTTTGGAAGTGAAGATACCTGCCTAATTGGGAAGCCTCGTGTAGTTTGGAATAGTGAGAAGGAAATCATTGAGTTGGCTTAAGGCAAAGATTGGAGGTCCACTGATATGGAGCTGTGGTTAGCATCAATCCAGGCCTCCACCTTGATGGTGCTTACCACTTGAGCCTTGAGGAATTCGCTCAGCCAAGCTTAAGCCATTGTCTCCCATTCTTGAGACCGGTTTGGGTTTTGGAACTCAACTCAACTTAACTCAGCTAAATCTTAATCCCAAGTTAACTGGAGCCGATTAAATGGATTCCCTTTTTCCACTCGAAGGCAATTTTGGGCCATATTTTCAAAAAGATGTGAGGCCTTTAGGTCATTTTGAATTACTTTTCTCCATGTGAGCTTAGTTTCCCCCTTTCTTTTTTTACCTATGTCTACTCTAATGTGTTTTGTTTTTCTAACTGGTGTATCTAAAGGCCTATGACTCACATGTCCAAATCACTTCAGTCTTTTTATTCCTCAACTTGTCCGCTATTGGATCAACTCTAATTTTATCCCTAATACTTTGGGTTTTGGAACTAATAAGGATTTTTCTTTTCTAAGACAAAGAGAACATAATTTAGGCATTTTCAGCATTTCATGTCATTTTAATAGAAAAATCTTTAATTTTTTACAGAAGGGCCTATTATTTAACAGTACTAAAACATAGGGCAATTTTAGTGTGTTTTTAAAAACTGAGAGATAAAGTAGTGTATTATGACAAAATCCAGATGGTTTTTAGTATTTTACCCTTTTTTTCATTTAATCATTCTGTAATATACTTTGAAAAGAAGCCGAATACCAGCAGTTATAGTTCTATTATACTTGTTTGAGTTCCTCACATCAATCAACTTCTTTTAAATTCAACCTATGTTTTTAATGAGATGATTGTAAGGAGATGGAATTTAGTTTTTGCTTTTTATCAAACTACAGTAGTTCTTGGTTGTATGGTTACTTTCACCAACTTGTACATTGGTTTTATTAACATTTGTTATTCCTTAACATTTTCAATTAAACCAAAAAGTTAATTATTTTTATGATTATTCTATGTATGGTTAATTTTTATTTGCTTTTATTTTTGAGTAGCCAGTTTATCCCAAAAGTTACTTGGCTCATGATTATGGCCAATTGCCTCCCCTAATTTTTATATTTTATCTGCTTAAGAAACAGTAAATTCTAGAAGCTACATGTGGACCTTGTATCCCTGTTGTTGCAACGGTATCATTGACATTTTTCTTTTCTTTAATCTTTTTTTTTTTATTTTTTTATTATTTTTTTTAACTTTCGTTATCATCTGTGGAGAGAATCATAAAATGCAAATAATAGCATTCAGAAACATACTATGCGATTAAGTGCCATAGCGCTGAAAAGTCTCATCATGAAAGCAAAAATTCTTACATGCAGCTACAAAGTTTCTTACAACTTCTAGTTGTGCTTGAGTACACCAACACCATATGATCTGGATCATGTAATAAAGCATGAAAGATGACACAATTAATTCCTAAAATGTTCATAATAGAAGAGATAGTTATATATGTTAATTCCCACACTCTGCTTGTGTCAAATGAGCTGCTCTTTCAAATTCTTGTTTCCATGATCATGTACTTCCGAGGTTAGGGCCCTTTTTTTGCTACCCATTTTGCTTGGTCATCTTGGTTTACAAGCCGATATTCTGTATATGGAGATCCTGATTAACATAACAATTTTTATGACCAGTCTGCTAATAGAAGCAACATCTGTCAATTATCTATGTTTTTTATCTTACATAAGTTGTTTCAGTTTGGTGCATACCTGTTTGAAACTAGCTTAGCTAGAGTTCTGCATTAAACATTTGTAAATAGGGGTTGAAAATTACGAAGAGGATGTGATTATACCTTTAATCGAGTAAATTCTGGTGATAGTAGCTGGGATGTTAAGTTTAGTGAATTAGAGTTTCTATTTTCTTTGGCAATTGAGTGGGAAAGAGAAGTGGGATGTGTAAAATAACCAAAAGGACGCCCAATGTTGGTGATAGAAGCAAGAGATAGATGAGGAATGGGGGTATCAGTAAGCAACAACAATGAGATACGTGCTACCCTCAACGTTATGCATTATTTTTTAATGAAATATCCACCCATACACGATCACCAGAAATGCTCTTAAAACCGAACCATAATTTTTTAATAAAATAACTATTGGAAAAATAAAGAGAGAGAGAGAGAGAGAGACGAACACAAAACATGGACAGCAGTGTTGAATGGATGTCTGATATTTAAGATAAAAGATCCTAAGCTGATGTAAAAAATTTTGCATTTTAGGAGTTATATTGTTCTTTGAGGGAGTATGGAATATGCCAAGTAAAAGTTTTGATCAACAAGCTGCATAGTTGATCTCATGCATTATGTTATTTACACATTATTGCATTGTTGATTCTGAACATTTATTTGGTTTTCTGATAAACTTTATTTCCAAATAATTATTTGATTATAAGATGCATAGTCTCTCTCCCCCCCTATGTCTTCATTTGTAGTTTATTACTTTTGAATTGGATCTTTATGAGTTTACTTCCATTATATGTCCCTTGGGTGTTAGTTGAGTCGTATCTTAATGGACCTGCTTATAAATTGAAGATAACTGGATTACATCCTCCCCCCACCTTTTCTTTGGCCCCTGTTTTGATGCCCTTAAACAGTTATCAGATGCAAGAGATGTGATGAAAGCAGTTTGCAGTTTAGAGGGCTGTAGATTGCCTGTTCTGACACCAAATTTGAAAGTGCGTATCTGGTACTGTTACATGAGCTAATTATCCTACAATGTCATAACGGTCTAACTAAAATCTTGAGGTCTGCCAAATCATGTGTTAGGGATTTGAAGCAGCTGGTGCTAAGGAACTAGCAGTTTTTGCATCAGCTTCCGAGTCATTTTCAAAGACAAACATCAATTGTAGCATCCAAGAGAGTCTTGCTCGTTATCATGCTGTCACACATGCTGCTAAGGAGCTTGGAATACCTGTTCGTGGGTATGTCTTTGTTTGCAATTTACCTTTTTGCTTAAGTCTCTCTCTCTCTCTCTCTCCATCTTGAAGTTTCTTGGGTGATTAAATCATTTTTGCTTCATTGGCATCACCAGATGCTGATGAGATCCTACAGATTGACAGGTACAAAAAATTTGGTCTAATATTCAGTCAATTTGTACCCATCGGATGTCTTGATATCAATTTGGTCAAAGAAAATGGTCATAATGATGCAGGCAAGTACTTTGTTGCATTGCCATTCTTGAACCTATTTTGTATGATTTGTTTGTTAATTACTGCTGCCATAGTCATCTATGGCTCTGGGCCAGTTTTTGGAAATAGATTTGCTGGTATGCCAAGCCTATTTCAAAGTCTTAATTTATGTTTAAGAGCTTCAACTTTGATTTTCTTATCAAAGTTTAATGTTGTGGAGATCATTTTCGGCACCAATTCCGTACATGGATGTCAGCAACAAATTGGTTTTGCATAATTTTGTACGTTTATAAGACTAGTTGAACCTTGTTAGATATTATTTTTATGCGTTTGGTGCTGGCCTCTTTATTTTTTGGCACCCTTGCATCATTGTCTCTATCGATGTACTTGCATTTTGATGTTTCTGTTGAAAGCAAAGATCAAATGAACACACTCTTTTATTGATTGTATTGGTTTTTGAATACTTTGATAGGTATGTATCATGCATTGTTGGGTGTCCTGTGGAAGGAGCAATTCCTCCTTTGAAAGTGGCATATGTGGCAAAAGAACTTTATGACATGGGCTGCTTTGAAATTTCTCTTGGTGATACAATTGGTGTCGGTACTCCTGGTATTACTTCAAACTGATGTTTCTTTTAAGTTAGACTATTACAAGCACGCGTGTAAAAACTTACACTCACACGGTTGTAACGTTGGATAGTTTCATCATTTGTCTCACTATCTCTCCATGCTTTTGCCATTTCAAATCTTTCGTTGTATCTTTAAGTCACTCTAGATGTTGCTTCTGTCTTTGAATTCCAAGAGGATTTTTTTTCTTCAACTCGTTATAAAATATTTATGCTGGAATATTGCTTTCTCCTTCAATTAAAGTTTTCCTGCAAATATTTTAGCAATTTCATGGTTTTTAATTTTTATTTTCAAGATTCTATGTTGTCAACATTTATGCTCTGCTTCTATAACATCTTGAAATCTGAACTTATTTTGAATACACGTTGTGCTGTCTTCTGTAAGATATTTTGGCACCTGTAATTGGTTGTTAGCAGCAAGTTCTAAGAATACAACATCATTTGTAGTGTAGATATTAACAGAATGCTTTGAATTGTCATCTCTTCTGAAAAGATCTTTCAATATATAGGCAAGACTGTCAACTATACAAGGAAACTAAAGTTGTACATGCTAATTACATGGAGGGTTCCTAGGGAGCCATATATGCTAAGCTAAATCTCCTCCCTATTTATGAGTATATACAGCATATATTACAGAATCAATTACAGTTATTATGCAGCAATAATTTATCAGTTGACCTGTCATTAATTATAGCTTTCTATTGACATCTCCCCTCAAAAACTAGCATCAATTTGTTGGTAAGAAATTGATGTCTTTGCCGTGTGAGAGCCTTAGTGAAAATGTCTACATATGGAGAAGAGAAATAGTCCCAGTCTCAAACGCCTCACGGATGAAGTGACAATCAATCTTGATATGTTGAGTGCGTTCAGGGAAGATGGGATTGGCAGAAATGTGAATTGCACTAGTCTTGTCTGCATGAAGAGGAGTAGGACTGGATGGGGGAAATCCAAGTTCAGCCAATAGCCCACGGATCCATTGTATCTCAGCACAAGCTTGGGACATGGCTCTATATTCAGACTCAGTAGAGGACTTAGAGACACTGTCTTGTTTCTTGGATTTCCAGGAAATAAGAGCTGGTCCAAGAAACATACACCATCCCGTAGTAGAATGCCTAGTGTCATGACACCTGGCATAATCAGCATTACTATATGCCACAAGATCAAGTGAGGTAGAAGCAGGATAGAAAAGTCCCCGCAAAGCATTGCCATGAACATAGCTGATTATTCTTCAGACTGCAGCCATGTGTAGGTGCCTAGGACAAGCCATGAACTGACTAACCTGCTGGACCGCATAAGAGATATCAGGTGTAGTGATTGTAAGATAGACCAAGCTGCCAACAAGAGTACGATACGCTGCAGGATCTGGTAACAAGTCACCCTCTTCTTTGTGCAGCTTGAGATTAATTTTCATAAGAGTATCAATCGGAGTAGAGTCTTGACGACCAGCAGCAGCCACCAAGTCCTGGGCATACTTGTGTTGTGATAGAAAAATACCATGCGAACCAGCAATAATTTCTAGACCAAGAAAATATGTGAGATCCCAAATCCTTCATGTGAAAAGAGTCCTGTAAATGTTGCTTTAGTTGAGAGATTAAAACTGGATCAGTACCCATGATGATTGTGTCGTCAACCTACGCTAAAAGAATGACAATACCAATCTCCGTCTTGCAAAGGAACAAAGATGCATCATACTTGCTTTTGAGAAAGGCAAACTTGAGTAAGGTAGAGGTAAATTCTCATACCATGCATGAGGGGCCTGCTTAAGGCCATATAAGGACCGACGCAATTTGCATACTGCAGATGTAGGGGTAGAAATTAAACCTGCAGGAGGACGCATGTAAACATCTTCGTTGAGATCTCCGAAGAAAGGTGTTCTTCACATCCATTTGGTGAACTCCGGTTTTGTGAAGCAGCAATGGCCAAAATTGTCCGGATAGTAGTCATTTTGGCTATAGGAGCAAAAGTCTCCTCGTAATTAATTCATTATTGTTGATTATTGCCAAGAGCTACTAAGTAGGCCTTATACCTATCCAAACTCCCATCAAACTTGACCTTAATTGAATAGACCCATTTACATCCAAGTGGAGTCACACTGGCTGGACAATCAACCACATCCAAAGACTTATTAGCTTCGAGAGCACTTAGTTCTTCTTGCATGGCTTGCTGCTAGCATTTGTCCTTGATTGTCTGTAACTAGTAGGAATAGGAATAGAAGATATAGTGGCAGAAAGAGCAGCAGCGGTACCTTCTTAAGTGATGGAAATCCATATCAGTCAGGGGGACTCGTGACTCTAGAGGAGCGATGTAAGGGAGAGAATGGCATGACAGATGTAGAAGGGAGCAGCACTGGAGGTCTCCGCTGGTATACAATGCCTGTCTTGAACCTTTCCACCTGAGTACTAGTATCACTAGAAGTCTCATCAAAAGAAGGCAAGAATACAGGGGAAGGCTTCGGTGATGAAGACATAGGAAAGAACCATTGATTTTCAAAAAACAACACATTCCTTAAAACATGAACCCGATTCGAGGTTGGATTATAGCACAAATAACCTTTTTGTGTGACACTATACCGTAAGAAGGCACAACATACAGATTGGGCAGAAAGTTTATTCCTGTCCGCTGGAGGAAGATGCATAAAACAAACACATCCAAAAGTGTGAAGATTTGTATCAGTAGGATGGCGATGATGAAGCCTGAAATATGGAGACTCAAAATCCAAAACTTGGGAAGGGAGTCTGTTTATAAGATATGTTGCTGTGGTGAGTGCTTATACCCAAAACTTAGGGGGCACAGAGGACTCAATTAACAAAGTTCTGACATCTAAAAGATGATGGTTCTTCCGTTTAGCTACCCTATTTTGTTGCGGAGTATCAGGACAAGAGCGTTGAGAGATAATCCCTTTAGATTGCATATAAGATTGAAACTCATGAGACCTATATTCCCCACTCAATTCAGACCGAAGGATTTTTACAGTAGCTGAAAATTAAGTTTGAACTAGAGCTAAGAACAGTTTAAACATAGAAAAAACTTCTGATTTGTGCTGTAGAAAATAGACCCATGTGTATCAGTTGTGGTCATCAATAAAAGTCACAAAATATTTGTATTGGGCATGAGAGATTATAGGACTAATACCCCAGACATCACTGTGAATTATCTCAAAGCTGTGTGTTGCTCTACTACCTTCAGATGGAAAGGGTAAAATTTTACTTTTGCCAAGTTTACAAGTTGCACAATCAAGAGACATAATGGGAGAAGAATGCACCTTATTATTCAATAGACCAGATTTCAACAAATAAGACAGAATCCTAGAATTAGGATGACCAAGACTCTTATGCCAGACTTCATTGGACACTTTAAATTTATGACAAAGTAAAGCTTGTATAGACGAAGAAGTTAAGCTACATGGAATAGGTAGTTGCAAAAAAGAAAAAAGGTGTCCATGCATAGGCTCCTTCACTATCAACTGTCCTGACATCTGATCCTGTACGACACAACCATCACGAGTAAAATGGACATCACAATTTTAGTCCACAAGCTGACCCACAGATACTAAATTTACAGAGATTAGGTGATACAAGGGCATCCTTAAAGGAAGAAGATACATCACCAACAGCTGCAATGAGTAGATTACTACCATTAGCTGTTTGAATATTTGAGAAACCACAATATTTTCTGATATTACTTAACCCGTGAGAAGAATCTGTCATGATTAGAGGCACCTGAATCTACTATTCAAGAAGTAGATAAAGAGCCAGTACCTTGAATTCCAAATGCTGAAAGTGCAGTCACAATCATCTCTTGCTCTGTCTCTCGGGTTAATGAAGGTGCTGAAGGCTGTAAAGCAACAGAAGGAGTTGCTGCAGTAACAGCTGTGATAGTAGGCTGCAAATTGCTATAAGTAACAGTAGCATTATGGGCCTTATTGGGACATGGAGGACGAGTAGGACACTCCTTAATGATGTGCCCTGACTGCTTGCAGTAATTACAATTTATCAAGACAATGAGGGGCAATATGGCCATATTTCTTACAGCTATAGCACTGTGTGGCCGAACCTTCCCCTTTCCCTTGTCATGGGCAGCACAGGCAACTGAGACATTATTAGAAGCAACACGAGCCTGCTCCATAACATTCTGAGTATTGACATGTTGTTCCTCACACGAGTTCTCCAAAACAGATTTTCAAAGTCGGAACAGGATCTCTATTTACTAGAGAAGCATGAATAGATTCAAATTCAGGCCATAATTTCATTAGAAATTGATCTGTTTGACTAGTTTTGTGTACTTCTTGTACTGCCACCAATCCTTCTGCAGAGACCTTGGCCGTAACAAGATCTGAATACTCATTCCACAAAGTCAGAAAACCAGAGTAGTATTCTTGAACGGATAGATCCCCTTGAGTATAATTAGCAATGGCTAACTCAAGCTGGAAGCGCCTAGCGTTGTTATCTTGATTATAGACTTGCTTGAGATAATTCCACATGGCCTTTGCAGACCAATGAGGACTCAAAGAAAGAATCAGATGTGGCTCCATAGAAATAAGGATCCCAGTCATGATTTGATTATCTTGGGCAGCCCAAGCTGCCTTCTCTGCTGCAGTTGATCCTTCATTGGTGCTGCCATCTATATGGCCCCACAGCTCCTTACCCTTGAGAAATGTCTCCAACTGAAACTCCCAGGCAGCATAGTTTTTGCCAGTGAATTTGACACAGACATGGTCTGACTTTTCCATGATCACTAAGGCTAAGATTTCTTAGGTATTGGCTCTGATACCATAACAGAAGGGTTTGAATTGTCCTCTCTTCTGAGAAGATCTTTCACTATATAGGAAAGACTGTCAACTATACAAGGAAACTAAAGCTTTACGTGCTAATTACATGGAGAGATGCTAGGGAGCTATATATGCTAAGCTAAATCTCCTCCCTATATATGAGTATATACAGCCTATATTACTGAATCAATTACAGTTATTATACAACAATAATTTAGCAGTTGACCTGTCATTAATTATAGCTTTCTATTGACAGATATGATGGAGTAATCAATTGCCATGTTCAGGAATATAATAATCTTTTTTGCTTTTTCAAATATATGTTGTGCTACTTCTTAGTTCAATTCTGGTCTCGGTATCCTTTTCTTTGTTTCTTATTTTTACTTTTTGTTGAAACAGGGACTGTTGTTCACATGCTTGAAGCTGTAATGGCTGTTGCTCCGATGGAGAAGCTTGCTGTCCACTTCCATGATACTTATGGGCAATCTCTTCCAAATATTTTAGTTTCCCTCCAGGTATGCGTGGAGTTTGAAGTAAGGACTCTAGATACGAACTACACAATAGTTAGGCAGTGTTACTCTGGACTAAATCTAACTGCAGCTGCCTCTTCCAATCTGCAATGCTGACTTTGAACTAGTTTAAAACTGTATATTGATGGAATGATAAATAGTTCTCTATGATTGATTATTATTTGGCAACCATCAGATTTAGCAGAATGGGATAATACAATGTTATTTCTGGAGATCTCATATCTTCCATACATGCCTGATACAGTTTTTCATTAAAAAAAAAAGTATTATTTCTATGTATTTGGCAGATAGAATCAAAATCAGCAACTATATTTTGTGTTCTTGACAGATGGGGATTAGCACAGTGGATTCTTCTGTTGCTGGTTTAGGTGGGTGCCCATATGCTAATGGAGCATCTGGCAATGTTGCCACTGAAGATGTTGTCTACATGCTTCATGGACTTGGTGTGAAAACCAATGTGGATCTACCAAAACTCCTCTCTGCTGGGGATTTCATAAACAAGCACTTTGGTCGCCCATCCGGATCAAAGACTGCTTTTGCATTGAGTCGAGTTATAGCTGATGCCTCTAAAATATGAGGTCGCAGGTGGACTTTTAGACAGGAAAATAGCACATTGATTCCTACATGATATGTTCCTAATATGTATCATGTGTGTCATATTTACACCCAGAGTTGGCAATTAAAAAAAAAACAGAGCCATCTATCCTGTAAGTACGAATAACAAACTATTAACTGCATTTGAATATATGCTTTTAGGAGCAGAAACTGCAGCATATTGTGCTCCATTAAAAAAAAAAAAAAAAGAGTACGAAATTCAGTTGCAATAGAATTCATATTTAAAATCTACCAATTTGATTAAGTCAAATACCAAACTAAAATGCTACAAACAACAAATTCAAGCTTTTTTTATTAGTTGATGAAGGAAAATGGGTTAAGACCTTGTGCCTTCCAGATTACAAAGGGATAAAATTGAAAGGAGCGACATTGTTAACGCGCCATTTGGTTACCGAGACAGTTTTTGTTCTTGTCGCTTAATAATGAAAATTAGCTTTGATAATTTCTTCTAATTTATTATTTGCAATTTTTATAATTTTATCAATTCTCGATATGATGTTAACTAGTGTTAACAATCATATTTTCAGAATTTTGCTGGAAAATACTGTTCTTTAACTGGACATTAGGTAAAGAGCTATATGTCCACGCTGATGCGAGCAAGATGAGATGATAGACTTTTACCTTTTAGAACATATTTCATGATACAAGCATAGGTAATTTGTTTCAAATCCGTATGAAATATTAATATCTTGCTTAGGATTTATCAACAAATCAAGTAAAGAAAACTTCAGTTTCTAACTAATCCTCTAAATAACTTTTATTTAGCAACCCTAAAGGTTGTTCGATAATCATATTAATTATTTAAATTTTAAATGTTCAACACTTATTTTTTAAAAATTGTTTGATAACAGTTTTTTTTTAAGTTCTTAATATTTCAAGTGTGCTGATAATATTTTTGTTTATGAAGCACTTAATATTTTAAGTGTGATAACATTTTTTTTTATTAAACACTTAATTTAAAAAAGACATTTAATTTAATAGTAAAAAATTTTTATTTAATAGATTAAGTAATCATCTCTAACCACAATCATCTTCATTTATTATTGCAAGTTTTTCTATTGATAAGAATATAATTAAATTTTAAATATTTAAAAGAATTAATTACTCTAAACTCCCTAACGTTTACTACATTTAACGAAGTCATCCCTCAATTTTTAATATTATTCTAAATCATCCCTTAGGTTTTGTTCATTATACTAAAATGTCATTCTATTGAATTCATATGAATGTCGTAAGGACTTTTTAGTATAATAGAGCAAATGTGAGAGATAATTTAATACAAAATTTTAAACAGTATGAGACAATTTAGTTAAATATGACAAACACTAAATGGGTCAGAGTAATTAATCCAATAAAATACAAAGTTCACTTTTGATCAAATTTTCTTTTACTAACGAAAAAATCATACTTTTAACACTAGAGGACTTTTTAGTGTAATGAAGCAAATGTGAGGGATGACTTAATATAATATTAAAAAATGAGAAACGACTTAGTTAAATATGACAAACGTCAGAAGTTTAAAATAATTAACTATATTTAAAAATTAAATTATATGATAATTTATTGTATAATGTATAGTTATCTTATCTTAAATTTATCACTAGATTTTAATATTTTTGAAATTTTGTATCTATTTAATTAGCATTTAACTCTTAATAATTTTAGTAAAATTTTCAATACTAACATTATTAAGCTGTTAAATTTTTAGTACTAAAATTATTCAACACCTAATTTTTAGACACTTAATTTTCAGTTTTACTAAACACCACCTAAGTTATAAAGAATTAATGTTGTTTAATTATTAAATCTAAGATAAAATAAGTCAATTTTAAGTATGGAATTTGTTGTCCCTAGGCACCAAGAAGAGGGGTTGAATTGGTGGATAAGAAATTTAAAAACAAAGATAAAGGGAAGAAGATAGAACAATAGAGACACAAAGAATTTATAGTGGTTCGGACAAAATTGACCCTACGTCCACTCCCCAATCACTCAATTGGGTATTTCACTATATCAATGGTGTTTTCAAGCTCACACCCAACTTATACAACTTGTGCTTTGATGACTAACACACAACCTTACAACAAAGTGTTTTCTAGGC
>CATIWR010146325.1:0-40020 GCA_949677035.1 Omphalea diandra
ATAAAAAATAAAGAAAAAATAAATTTATTTTTCCTTATTTGAAAAATAAAATATGAAAGTAAAAAAAAAAATGTTATCCTTATATATTTATTATTTTGCTCTTTATTTTAGAAAAGGGCATATATTTTCAATAGAAAGACATTAGACAGAATTGTAAATTTATAATAAACACTAAAAAATTACCTTCAATTTTCATATTTTTTTTTCTCAATTTTAGAGAGAAAATAAAAAAAGTAAAATAAATAATATTTTCTTTTCACTTTTATTTTCCTTCTATTCTTAAATAATGGAGAATCATAATTTTCTCTTATTTTCCATTTTTATCTTACTTTTTTCCTTATTTTTTCTCCCTTCAAACACATGATAATTGTCCACAATAACTAGTGGGAATATCATTGATAATAATAAGTATATGATAAATGTGTCAAATGTTAAAAAAAAAAAAAAAAAAACCAAAGAAAACAGAGGCTGATTATATAAAAGCTTCAATAACTGCCTACTTTCAATTTATTCATTACCATGCATTGCATTTCGGAGCCCCAAATTTTGACAGCGACATCTCATGTGACATCCATCTAACAACCATTTTAATAATGGTCCCTAAATACATAACTGCCCCCACCGACGATTGCGCCCAACAACAATTCTTCCGACACGGGAAGGGTGTTCTAGTCATTATATTAATATTGTCCATCTCTGCTCTAGCGCCGCTTGCTCTCAGGCTAGATTCCTTCTCTCTTTTTTTCTTAAATAATAATAATAATAATAATCCATTGCTTAGAGTAAATTAAGCCAATTACCTAACATTTTTATAGAGATAAGTTTGTTTTATTTCACAATATTTCATGCTTAGAATTAATTAAAATTAATATGATATTTTTTAGTTGGAAAGTCAATATGATAATTACAAATAAAAGAGATTTCTATCCTATTAAGATGATAATTGCAAATAAAGAGAGTTATGTCATATTTTAAAAAATATAACTTCACTCCTAATTATCAAATTTCTTTTTGAGGGAAACTCATGATTATTATCTTCCTTAAATTTTAATTATCCATAAATTATTATAACTAAAGTGAGTTTGGTGGGTTATTGAGCCAAAATTAAAAGAGATTTTTAATTAATTATAAAATTTTTAATATGAATTTTATGTGTAAAAATATGATTTTAAAATAAATTAATATTTAAATATTTTATAAAAATTATTAAATTAGATCGATAATATAACTAAATTATTTTTATAAGTAATTTAAAATATTTTTAAAATCTAAAAATATGATAATTTAATAAATAAAATCAAATTTTTATCGTAACAATGCTCTACTCAATATTAATAATATTTTTATTTATTTTACAAATAAAATCAATTCTATTGTTAATTGAATTAAAACAAAATTTTATAACCTTATTGGCACAATTTGGTATGACATAGGACACAATTAAAACGGTACTAATTAAGATATTCATTCTTTAAGCAGAAATCATATGGATAACTAATTTGATGTTACTTGCAAAAGTAAGTTAATAAAACAAATTACACTTCCTTTGAGCAAAACTCTAAATCCGTGTTTGCTGGAGTAACTTTCAAATTTTGGATTCACTCATTCCGACAAACAAGTGATATATAGACTTAATTAATTCTCATAAATAATTTACTCTGCTGAAAATCTAAACATCAAATAATGATAATAATAATCACACTGTAAAATAATTCCGACATTTTTGAGCCAAAAAAGAAGGGAAATAAATTCCCATCACAAATAAATTTCATTTTCTGTCTGTACATCAGATTCTTGGAAAGAAAGAAGGGATCTTTGCTTTGTATAGCAGCACGAAGTTCTCCTCTTTTCATGTGAAACCACAGCTAAAAGAGAAAAAAGAAAAGCAAATACTTATTGACATATCTACACACAGCATCTTTTTCTTTTGTTCTTTTTCCTGTTTTTCTTTAGCGGAGAAATTTAGAGCTAGAACAGGCATATACCCAGTAAGTACTTTCCCTTGTTTTCTCTGTTATTATATTTATTTTTCTCGAGGAAATCCAAAAGCAAGCTTAATGCTTTATTGGAATTGGGGTGTCATCAAATGATCTTGTTTCCATGTCTCGAATAGAAAGTTTTTTACTTTATTGTTGATTTTCAAGTTGTGGGTTGTTGTTTAGTTTTCTTGTTTTTTCTTTGGCGGTGCAGATATGCCGGAGAAGGGGGGGGACCAATCATGGCTTCTCCGGTCTAATCTTTTGCTTCAATGGCGGTTTCATGTGCTTACAGCTCTGGTTTTTGTTGGAATGGTTACTGTTTGGAGCATAGATGGGTGTAGTGTAAAGAATTTTATCGAGTCAAGGAGGTTCAAGCAAGAGTTTATAGGCAGGAAATTTGGCTCCCAACCCACAAATCTGGCCCAACAACAACAGCAACAACGAATCCACCAAAATTTCACTAACAACTTCGACACCATTCATATCCCTTTACCCGATCGCAATAATACCACGACTACTACCTCTAGCAGTAGCAGCAGCAACAGCAGCAGTCCTCCTAATTACAACATACTGAACAACAACTATAGTAGTGTTTCTGCTCTAGATTATTCAGATGGATCTCTGGATAAGCTAAGAGAGAAAGAATCAGCAGAAGACGCTGATGTTAAGTGGCTATCTAATGATTTGGATCCAAATTTGACTTCAAATCTTCTTTCCCGGTGGAGGGCTTCTGGAGGTGAGCCTTGTAGAGATTCAAAAACGGTGGACATTGTGATTCCTGGATTAGATGGCCAGGATTTGATTGAGTTGTCCGCTGGGAATGCTCATGAATTTGGTTTCTATGCAGTGGATGAGTCCAAGAATCCTCGCTGTTTAGGAGGGGATTTCTTTGAGACTGATCTTTCAGGAGAAGCATGGAAGTCTCGGCCTTTAGTTAAAGATTTTGGAAATGGGTCTTATTCCATTTCCCTTCAAGTTCATCCTGATTTTGTTGGTGGTTATAATCTTACTGTCATTTTACTTTTTAGGCATTATGAGGGTCTTAAGTTTTCGCCTGCCCGATTTGTGTACGATAAAGAATTGCGTAAGGTTCAAATCAGGTTTGTTAAAGCTCATTATGAGTTGCCACAGTTGCAAGTTTGTCAAAAATCTGATTTCAATAAAGATTTGTGGTTAGGGAGGTGGACTAGGCATGTCAAGAATGATGGTTGTGATATTGGTAATGATGGGCGGTATCGGTGCTTGGCACCAGATTTTCCATGCCAAAGTCCGTGGTGTGATGGTTCCTTAGCCTTGTTAGAGAGTAATGGTTGGGTGTATTCTAGTCATTGTTCGTTTAGGCTATTTTGGGCTGACGCTGCTTGGAATTGCCTAAAGGGTAGATGGATTTTCTTTTGGGGCGATTCCAATCATGTTGATACAATAAGAAACATACTCAATTTTCTTTTGGATTTGCCTGACATCAAATCTGTCCCTAGACGGTTTGATATGAATTTTTCGAATCCAAAAGATGCATCTCAATCAGTTCGAATTACTAGCATTTTCAATGGCCACTGGAATGAGACACAGAATTATCAAGGGTTGAATTCTTTGCAAGATGAAGGATTTAGAAATTTGTTGAAGAAGTACTTCTCTGAGGACACTGTGCCAGATACTATAATCATGAATTCTGGTTTACATGATGGCATATTTTGGCCTAATATCAGAAAATTTTCTGCTGGAGCTGATTATGCAGTGTCATTTTGGAAAGAAGTTATGGATTCTGTGAAGCAGAGAGGATTAGTAGTTCCGCAAATCTATTATCGAACCACGATTGCCACGGGTGGATATGCCAGGGCTCTAGCATTTAATCCAAACAAGATGGAGACATTTAATTGGGTGGTGTTGGATAAATTTAGGCAAGCAGGACTTCTTTCTGGAGTGATCGATAACTTTGACCTGACTTTTCCATGGCATTATGACAATCGGTGCAATGATGGAGTACATTACGGCCGAGCTCCAGCAAAGATGAAGTGGAGGGATGGTATAATCGGGCACCAGTATTTTGTGGACCTCATGTTGGCTCATGTGCTGCTCAATGTTTTATGTGCAAGATAGCTAATGAAAGAGATGACTGAATAATTTTTCTTTTGGACATGATGCAGCCTTGTGAAACTGGACAGTGCCAGGAATTGCGAGCAAAGTTGGAATTCTAGTGAGTTTCACATCATATTAGTTCATAATGTTCTTCCAATTAGATTCGGCATTCTTTATTTGTTCATATTGTAGCATCAGATATGGTTTTTGGTAGTTGTAGATTATTAGAGGTCCTTGGGTTTCTTATGTGTTGTTGTAATTATCGCAAAGAAGGTGGGTTGTGCTCTGTCGTCTATTAGCATACTTTATCATTATACTGGTATGAACTCGTTTCAGATGAATTTGTGGTTCATTTGACCACTTCCTGCATGTATGTGATTGGAGAATGTCAAAATATGTTCCTAAGGCCACCTTCTATTGATAGAGTTGTTAAAAAGGATTTGAGAAGTAAATGGTTACGTTATGTAACTTGGAAGCAATCATAACAGAAGGCCATACATGATGATACAAACTCCAAATATCTTTAGGATATTAGACTTCAACCTCATGATACAAACTCCAAATATCTTCAGGATATTAGGCTTCAACCTCAGTTATACTAGAAATCTTTCAAAACATATATATTGGCTAGCAGGTGAACATATATATACTGTTGAATTAAATAAAAATTATTATTTATCATTAGATTAAATAAAATTAAAAATCGTTAAATTAAATAAAATTATTATTCACTATTGAATTAAATTACGTTATTTAATGACATTACAAAAAATGTTATTATAGGATTCACCTGGTTTGTTGGGTTGTTTCCCTTTTTTTCTCCCTAACAGTGCCGATAAGGACGGTTATGGTAAAAATCAAAACACAAAGATAGAAATCTTAGGTTAGTATGAAGAATGAAAACAACTCTTGAAATTTGTATTTGACGGAAGTTTTGTGCCAGACTTCCTAAGTAAATAATTCAATTATCTCAACTCAAATGAAACAAAGGATAAAAGAAGGTTTGAAACTACTGATGTTAGAACTCATGAATTTAGTTTTTAACAAAAATATCAATACATGCAATAGCCACTTGGCAACAAACTACCAATTAAAGTAGTTTTGACTCAGTGGCAACAGTTCACTTTTTTTTTCCCCTCCAACATTGGATCTTCTCCACTTCTTCCTACCATTAGCTAACTCAAAAGCAAAAGAGACGGCTTGATCGGACCTCTCTCAACTAGAAATTCTAACAATAACGTATACTAAAAAATCTCCTTGCGTCTGGTATTCATATTCATTGTCAAGCCTTTTTCTAGCACTGGATTCGAAAATGTGTTTCTAGTCAAAAGATTTAAATCATTTTTTATAAAAATAACTTTTCATTTTAAAAAAAAAATAAACATTTTTTGGATTTTAATAAATTTATAAAAAATAAATCATATAAAACATATATTTATTATTATTGATTACTTGACTATGGCACCCGACACCAACCATTTTTTGCTGATGGTAATTGTTAGAGTGAGTAAAATTCATAAAAGTTTTCATTTTAATGTATTTTTTTTATATTAAATAATAAATATTATAAAAATGAATTATTTATAGTTTAAATTTTATTATAATTTTATAAATAAAAAGAAAAATTAATATTTTTTAAATCCAGAAAATATATTATTTATAAAATATTTTCTTTATACAAGATGAATTGAAAAGTAAGTAGGCGATGGTTACACTAAATTTTTTCAACAAATTGTATATTTTGCTACACATCAAGCGGCCTCCGTTGTAGTCTAGTCGGTTAGGATATTCGGCTCTCACCCGAAAGACCCGGGTTCGATTTCCGGCAACGGAACTTACTTTTTTTTTTTTAATTTTTCATTTTTTTTGCAATGTCATTTGAAACAGAAAAATAATAATTATTATTATTTGAACAAGCAAACGAAACGAAGGAGAGAGAAAGGGAGAAGCAAAGCAAAAGTGGTTTGCTTCATCTAACCAACACAATAAAATCTTCTTCCTCTCTTCCCTTCCTATCCTCAACTAAAATCAGATTTTACCCAATTATTATTCTTATTATTAACCTAATTTTACTAACTTGATTCATATTTGTTTTTCCCCTTTTTTCTGGCGAATTAAATATAAAAATCAAAACTTAATCCGATCTACATTTTGTTGTTGGAAATAATCTGGAAAATAAAGGCGACGCTTGTGGTTGAAGCAAGCAAAAAGTCGGAGTGCAGGGGACGCTCCATGGCCTCTTTCAGCTGTGCCTCTGCTCTTAGGATCACTCTCCTTCTCCTTCTCGTTGCCGCTGTTATTTTCGCTTGCTTCACTCTCCCCGTAGAAAAGGTCCTTTCTCTTTTGTTTCTATCGTTGATTTCTATGATGCTTTGTTTCAATCGCGGTAGAGTTATCGTTTGTTGTGTTGTTTTGCGATCCAAGCTTAGTTTGATTTTTATGTTTGGCTTTGATATTGCATTTAGCTATAATTCTGTGCTATGATAATTACAACATTTCTAGGTTTTGATTATTAGTATACCAAATGTGACTCCTTCATTTTTTTTTCCCCCTGTTTTATTATTCAGGCTGCAAACATGCATTGGGCAGATGCTAAAATTATGGTCTATATGTGTTCTGATGATGAAAACATGTTGCATTATTGCATAGCATATGTGAAATGTCTGCTTTTTGCTTATTGTAATTGTTATTGTGCAGTTTCTTCCTCTATTTTCAGTCTTAATACTTATTTGTTTTCTCGTACTGTCATAATTTGTAGCATTACTTATTCAGTTTGTCGATTTCAGCAGCAGCTTCTCTTATTGATTACTTAATTGCAGAATTTTATTTCACTAGAGTTTACGATTGCCATGGGTGGCAGTGTTTTGTAATTATACTCCAATTTGTGTGTTGACTAAAACAGCTGTTTCCTCGCAGATCTTGAAGGACTTCTTACTATGGGTTGAGCAAGATCTTGGGAGTTGGGGCCCCTTTGTTCTGTAAGTCAAATTTTTTATTCCCTGCTTTTTCACAATTTACTTGGCATTGAATTGTTTTCCTCTTGCTTCCTTAATGGAATACTGTGTATTCATTTCATTCGAACTGCACTGATAGTCATAGTGAGAACATACAGGTCGAATTTCATTCATTGACTTTGCTGGAAGAACTTTCTTGTATACTTTGATCATGATAACATTTATGAATGGAGGCATACTTATTTTGATGTGTTCTGGGCACGATTCAACTCATATGTCTTGTTATTGGGTATTTTCAGGGCTGTTGCATACATTCCTCTGACAGTATTGGCAGTTCCAGCATCAGTTCTTACTGTAAGCCTCAATAGCCTTTCTGATACTGTTGCCACCCTAGTCACCTTTCCTTACCACCTTAATTAATGCTTTCGTAATTTTATGATATTCCTGGATGTGTTTGCTTTTAAGTTTGCCCCCAACATTAAAGCTACATTTGGTAGAGGGTTAAAGGAATGGGGTTAATAGTTACAGGAGTAATAATAAAAGTGTAACAGTTATGGGGATAAAGAAGGAGAATCAAATGTTACAAAAATAACAATTAACTCTTAACCGTATTTGATACTATTAAAAATATAGCGTTGATACTCTAATTATTTATATTGATATTATTTAATAATATTAATAATGATATTGTAATTATAATTATTTTTATAATAATATTTTGATACCATTATAATATGTTATTATAATATTTATATATTATAAATAATTACTATATTAGTAATATTTTTATTAGTTATTAATATCACTTTTATAACAATCATATTATGACACTAATAATTTTGATAAATTAATAATAATTACTATATTCACAAAATTTTATAATATTAATAATTATTATATTAATAATATTTATTTCTTATAATATTTAACTTATATTATTTATATTAGTACTAATATAATACAAGAAATGAATTTTTTTATTCTCCATCATCCTTTCACCTATTTAATCTAGGGGGGAGGAGGTTAACAAAAATACACTAAAAAGGGGTTAACAGTTAACTCTCTGAATAAAATCCATACCAAACGAGGTGAATGAAGCTTAACTGTTAACCCCCTTAACTATTAACCTCCATTAACCCCCTACCAAACAAGCCGTAAGCTGTCAGTATCCAGTCTATCTCCCAACTTTTTACTTGAATCTTTCTTCACCTGTATGCACCTATGCAGTTCAAATTAAATTTTTGCATGCATATATGCCTTGGCATCCGCCTGTCTTTATGCTATTTAATGTTTTGTATGTGTACATCAAATCCTCAACCAACTTGGTTGCCACTTTTTTAAGCTTGGTGGTGGATATCTTTTTGGTTTGCCTGTGGGCTTTGTTGCTGATTCAATCGGAGCCACCATTGGTGCTGGGGCTGCTTTTCTTCTTGGAAGAACTGTGAGTTTTCAGAACGTTGTGATATGTACTTTTCAGTTTTAATTCTAATGAATACCATATTGTGTATGTTTGGAACATGAGAACGTTCTGTTAGGGCATTCTCTCTTGCAAAGCAATTTCGGCATGTTTCAAAATGCTTGGGGGGGGAAAAAAAAAAAAGAAAAGATCTTTCTTTTTATCAAAATTTCATCTCTATTGATTTTTTTATTAGCTTGTTAGTAATGCTATAAACAAACCGAATGAGCCAAGTCGCACTTGGGCTAGTTGAAACTCGGTTCATCTGCTAAACTTATTAAATGAGCCAAACTGTGTTGAATCAAATCGAATGCCACCATGTTCATATATGGTTTAGAAGCCTAAGTCTTTTTTTTATTAACATTAAATTATAATTAAAATTTTTTGTAAAGTTATTAAAATTATAATGTTTATTTTACATATCTCAATATACTAAGTAATCATTTACAAAATAAGATATATAACTCTAAGTTATATTATTGTAATTATGTACTTTAGAAATTAAAAAATATTAGCAATCAAGTTTAAATGAGATTTTGACTAACCCAAACAAGTTGAACAGGCTCATGCTCAATTTAGTTTTGTTTACTTAATGAGCTTCAAAATTAGGCTTGGAATCATTTGTTTACAAATATAGATGAGCTTGTATGAGCTATTATCGTGCCAAGTCACCAAGCTGTTCATGACCTGCTTGGTTCATTTGCAGCCCTACTTGTCAGAAAGTACAATTTCTATTTTCATATAGAACTGACATATCCATTATATTTCATGTTGATATTTCTGTACAGATTGGTAGATCTTTTGTTGTTTCCAAGTTGAAGGATTACCCACAATTTAGATCAGTTGCAATTGCAATTCAGAGATCTGGCTTTAAGGTTTGTGTGCCTCATTTGATCTTCAAAAACTCTGTTATTATGGTCCACATATGCTATTAGTAGTGATGCTTTCCTTTTTCTCATTCATTATTTTTATTTACTGGTAGTGCATGAGATGTTTAACTCTCCAGAATTCCTTATTATCGACCTTTTTTTTTCTTATAAATTTGTGAATTCTGTATTTATTTTGCAGATTGTTCTGCTGCTTCGACTTGTTCCCTTGCTTCCTTTTAATATGTTGAATTACCTGCTGTCTGTGACTCCTGTTCCCTTAGTGGAATACATACTGGCTTCCTGGATAGGAATGATGGTATGTCCTTCACTCCTCATGTTGTGCTACTTGTTAACTTATCCAAAGGATTGATATTTCCAATAGTGTGATACAAAATTTTCAGCCATAATTTATTGAAAAAAGTTGACATGTACAAATTCAGAAGATGCTTATTCTTGATGAGTTGGCTTGGTTATGTTACGATGAGATGAATGACTCGTTTGGTTTAGCGTTGGTAGTAAGCAGTGAGTGATTAGTTGATAGATTAGCAGTCAGCTGAGAGCAAACAATTAAAATAGAGCATTTGGTAATTTAGTGATTAAATGTGTAATTAAATTATAAAATGATAAAAAAAAATATTTATTTTTGTATTTTAATTAATTTTATATGAAATGTAAATTAGTATAATGGTAAATAATGATAAAATAAGATTAATCTTAACAAAAAAAATTCAAATGCCAGTTTTTATATTTTAAATGGTGGAAAAATTAGCTCTCTGCGTTTAGTTATTTTTTCCTAAATGCTGAAGGCTAGCTTTTATATTGAAATGTTGAATGATAATAGTTATCAAACGCTCTTTTTCAGCACTTGAATAGAATGTTAATGAGCAAATGCCAAACAAAATGAGTACAAAATTTCCCCCCCTTTGATTGTCTCGTATGCCCCTTGAAACCTGGAGCATGATTCAGAACTTTTTTTTGATCCTTGCATGTCGTGCTTGGGTGGAAATTATTTGGCATAAGGACAAATAATTGAAGAGAGGGCATCCTATCTCGTAGAGATTAGCTTTAGGCATTTAGCTATGTAGTATGTGTGAGCTTTCTAATGTCTTGAACACATGCTATTTGAACTCTGAGAATGAACAAATCATCATAGTGATGTTCATGGATGTGTTTCAATTTATGTGGTTCAGAGTTCAGAATTGAATTTATTTGAACATGAAGAATTATGGTTCAGTCCTAATCTCTTTTATGCTGGTTGTGTCTGTAAGAGAAATATTACATTTTATTGAACAAACGACTTAATCACTCACTAGTTTCTTTATGTTGATTCAGAACTAAATAAAATCGGAGATTAGATGCACCATGTTGTGTTATCATTCTTGTCCAAATGAACTTTGTTGAGATTTGTTCCTTTTAATCAGAAGTAACATGACTTCTTACCAGGTTCAGCTTTTCAGTTACAAGTGCAGGAATTACTGTGAGAATAGTAGTAGCTATAATTATTTATCTTAATGATTCTAACCTTCCATCCTCTTACAGCCAATAACTCTTGCATTAGTATATGTTGGAACAACTTTGAAAGATCTTTCTGATGTGACCCATGGATGGAGTGAGTTTTCAACTACTCGTTGGGTAAGAGCCTTATTATCTACTGTGTTTAAGGTTTCTCCTGACCCTCAGACTCCTTCTTATCATATTTCTCTATGGCTTAAGTTCTGTTGCCATTTTGTATGATTTCTGATAAATTTTACTCCTTCAATTCAGGTGTGTATTGTATTGGGCCTGGTTGTATCTGGTAAGTTGTAATGGTATATATACTTCTTTTTTCCTGTCTCATGTTTGGCTGGGGAAAGAGAGAGGTGAGGGGGCTGAAGGAAGTCTGATAGTTTGTGTAGGAGATATATGATATGAATAAAATTAAGATCCTTTAATCAGAAGCTATGAATGTCATCGAAATTTGGAAGGGGTGAGTGTAAAATTATATTTTCCAAAGAAGCTGCTAGATAATTGTGGGTTTTGGATCACAACTAGTATGTGTGTCTGGAATTCTGTAAGTTAACAATAAATTTCATCCCTTGCCATTCTTAAAGGCATGAGTTCTAGAACTTAGAAAGTTGTACAAGTTTGGAGAAATTGAATAGGAGATACCTGGTTGCAAATTGAAGGATTGCATTTTTTTTTCTCTAGTTTTTCTTGATTTCCAACATTTGTAATGCTTAAATCTTCCTTTTTGGCTTATTTTGCAGTGGTTCTAATGTTTTGTGTTACAAAAGTCGCCAAGTCTGCTTTGGACAAAGCTTTGGCTGAGAATGAGGATATAGATAGTATTTTGGCTTCACCTCAGTTACCCATTGCGGCTGATCCTGCTGTTGATTTGAACCAGCCTCTTATCATCAAGACAGACACATCTGAAGAATACCATGAAAAATGAAATGCTCAATTTTATGTACATTCTCTACCTGTCTTTTAAAGGCAGTTCTTCCAGTCGTTCTCAAAGCAACATGGCCTGTCATTTGTAATTTGTACAGTCCAATCATTTACAAAGTGTAGGTTTGGATAGAAGTGGCTGATTAAAATTTGAGATATTATATGTAGTGGCATTGTCACTTTTTATGGATTTCAATAACTTAACTAATGAAGCAGAGAATCATAGTTTCAATAAATTAACTAAAGAAGCAGAGAACCATAGTTTCAATAAATTAACTAAAGAAGCAGAGAATCATAGTTTTGGATGTATCATTCTTTATAAGCCTTTTCCAAGCTTCGCTGGATTACTCTCGCTCTCTTGTAATAGTTGGCATATTTATAGGAGTAATATCTCCCCTATGATTTTGTAGCCACGGACCTGCAACTATTGGGAAAAAACAGTCTATTAAATGGACGACGAATTGATCCTAAGGCATTTTCAGCAGGTGTCACTGGCAACATACTTTTTGGGTTTTTATTTGTATATTTTTATCCATTTACTTTTTCTTGCCAAACGGTGGATAGGAATTTCATTTCTTTGGTGAAATAATGCAGTTGTTGGATATACCACTCAAAGATAAAAGGCAGATGAAACGAAGTACCTGAAAATCGTCTGGCATTTGGTGAACAATAACTTCCATTGTTGACTCTTATATATCCATACCATTTTCTTCATCATTCGTTCTGATTGTTATGATTGGAGGCATTGCATCTGCTAACACAGTAATTTGTAAGGTTCTAACAGAATACGTCATACATGAACCAAACATGGAGGCTATGGTCCACAAATAGGATGGTGATATCCCAATCGAAAATTGGGTTGGAAAAGTTTGTTCAAGACTTGAAACAGGAGGGAAATGAAAAAGTGATTCCGTGATGAAAGGTGAAGGAAAATCATATGCAGTTTCATTATGAAAAATTTTAATGCATTGTCCATTGGCATGGCTGGCTTGTCTTCTATTAACTTTCTCAAACAAACAAGAGAAAAGCCAGAAGGTTGCAATTTTTGCAAGTTTTTGTTGCTATATCTCACCTTTTCCACTGTCTTATTGCGTGGAATTTAGGGTGTTTTTGGGTCCTACCATTTCCTAAGTGGAAGGGGCTTTAACACTCTCCCATAACATAGGGATTTCACTATCATACACTTCCATCTATCCGCAATCTTGTTCTCATAAAATCAGGATCGTGAAAACTCTGGCCTGCCTCTTGGAGGACCCACAGCCTAATCATCGTAGCCATCCATACTATAACCAATAAGATACAATTTGGTGTGTACGCGTGTGTCTTATTTATACAGCACATTTTAACTTCTGTAACATTTAGCATATGGTTGCCTCAAAATTTAAGGTGAGAGGAAATATGACAGGATTCAGAATTTTCCCTCTTGGAGGGTGCTTCGATGGGTGTCGCGATCACACACAAACTTCAGGGTTGGGAAGCAGGATCTGGAACCTGAGTGACAGTCCAATTGAGCTGCAAATAAGAGTGGGATCAATACTGAAAAAGGTTCACACATTGAAGCCAGGCTCTTCAAAGAGACTCAAATGCAAGAGCATATACAAGGCCTACATGCCTGGTAGGAGCGGCAGTGCTGGTAATGGAGGCCTGAAGAGCTTGCTTTATTACTATGATGAAACATGCCATCCTTATATTTGGGTGCATGACACTGGAGGTGATTTCTCCAGGATGGTTAAGCAGCAGTACGTTAGTCTTGAAGACCTGAGGGATTATTCTGAGATCAGAATTTTCAGGGATCATCAAAGAGGCTGCATATCGGTCCGCAAGAAACCTAGGCCAGATTTCTGCTGAACTTAATTTTGTAAGCTTAATGGTTGTGTGGTGAATGAAGATTCTTTTAATTCTCTGTATTATTCTGGTCTTGGGTGTAATTTGAAGAAGTCAGTCAGGTGGCAGTTTCGCATACAGCAAGCAACATGTATGCTTTTTTTAAAAAAAATGAGACTAATGTAGCTCCTCGGTCTTTGCTTCTTTAACTGGTTCTGTTTCAGTTCCATATTTGATGACAATACTTATATGATTTTATATGCTATTTGAGGTTGTCATTTTCTATTGGCATGTTAGTGATCTAATAGTTTCAACTGTTATTACTCATCTCAATAAGAATAATATCAGATACTAAAATATAAAAGGAAAGAAGAACAAAATTTTCAGGTTGGTTAAGGAGCATCTGTTAAAGGTTTAAAAGAATCAAATAGCATGCTGGTCTGAGAGGTTTGTTGTTTGCCTTCGTCATCAGAGTTTCAACCATTTAATTTACCTCCTATTGAATATCTTGGCTTATAGAATTTTTTTTTTCCCCAAATTGTAAAGATCAATTTTATAAAAGTATTCAACCAAAATTTTAATCACATTATATTATATTTGATTATATCATATCAAATAAAATTTTATTATAAAAAATTAGTTGTAAGATCACATCACCAAGATGATAGTAATAATAATAAAAGAAAAGGTGGCAACTTGATTATCATTCTCTTGATTTGGGGATATATGCTCATTTATATCTTTAGCTTGGGTTGCAAGCATTGCCACTTGGGTGGGAAATAAAATCAGAATTTAATACATTTATTATATGACAGATAGGAAAATGGAGTGATGATAGTGTTGCTTAGAAAATAAGCAATGATGTTTCTCTATTTTTCAATATAAAATATATGTTTTACATGTATTTCAATAATTTTAATAATTTTAATGTTTCGACTTAAACGAGTTTCACTCGTATTAATAAAAATTTGACCTAATTTTAAATTATCATTATTCTCTAATCATTTTTAATAGATAATTATAAGAATTTACCATATATAAATATGAATTTATTAGGAGAAAGTACAAAATTTTATTACATGATTTTCGTTTTTAGCAAAATCATCTCGTAGTTTATTTATTGATAAAACTTTATTTTATGGTATAACCTCATTTGTAAAGTGGTATCAGATCAGTAACTTCATTAATTCATCTGATATGATATTAGATTTTATATATTATTTCAACTAATTATATATAATTTTTTTTACTCTAAATGTAAAATTTAGTTTTTTACTTTTTATATATATTTGAATAAATTTTATTTATATTATTACAGAATTTATTCAAAAAATATACAGAAATCAAATAAAAAATGAATAAATTTTATATTTAAAATAAAAAAATTATGTATCTTAATTTTAGAATTATAATTAATTAAAATAATATGTGAAATTCGACATTATATTAGATAGATGTAATACTAGATGTAATACAATTACGGATATGATGAATTCAAACATAGATTTTCTTTCATAAATAAAATTATATCACTTGTATAAATAGCATTTCTTTAATTTCATTAGAAGTAAAATTTGTATTTTGGTGGGAAAATAAACTAATTAAAAAAAGAAAAAGAAAAAAAAACAGTTGACTGTCAAAAGCCAGAGGGAACGAAAGAAAGAACGAAAAGTCAATAAGGGTAAAACACCCAATAATACCCATTTTCTACAATAACACACAAGGCCGATGAGAAGAGAAGAGAAGAGTTGCTGCAGGCTGTAAACGCGCAAAGATGCAATCTTTATACACATAATAATTTCTTCTTCTTCTCTTCAAAGCAGAAATGGGAATTTCATTTAGCAATAACAGAAGAAGAAACAACACTTACTACCAACCCCACCCTCCCTCTCACTATTCCTCCTCTGATCCCATCTCACTCCCTATTCAACCACGGCCACCGCCACCGCCTCCACCTCAGCCGCCGCCTCTGCCTCTGCCTCCGCAAAATTACTTCACTGCAGTAACAACATCAACAGCTCCACCCCACACTTCTTATGGTGCACCACCAATTCCTCCAATTCACTCATACTACGGTTCTCATCCCTATAGTTCTTGCGCCTATGATAACAGATTCAGTTACCAACCTTATTATTATGCTAATCAGGCTAGTGGGTGGCCTGCGATTAGGCCTAGTGTGGGTCCTACAGGGCAGCCGGTTGAGCCCGCTCCTTATATTGAGCATCAGAATGCAAAGAAGGTCAGAAACGATGTGAATGTACATAAGGATACTTTGAGGGTTGAATTTGACGAGCATAATCCTGATAATTACTTGGTTTCTTTCGTTTTCGATGCTTTATTCGATGGGAGGTTGGTTATTTGTTCTCTTCTTCTTCTTTTTTTGAACCGGATTGAATTCTTGTTATTATTGATTGGTGATTTGGTTTTCAGTTCTTGTGTACTGACTTTGATATGTTTGTTGTTTGTTACATCATTCTTGATTTTGGGTTTTGGCTGTGGTGTTAAATTGACTTATGGACTTGATAAAATTAATTTCTTGTGATTGTCTTGGTTGAGATTTTATAATCTTTGGTAACTAAAGGAAAAGAAAAATGAAAAGCAGAGCAGTGTTGGAATGTCCTGAATACATGATTCTTGATGTGGGTTTTGGCCATGTTGTTAAATTGACTTATGCGCTTGGCAAGATATTGTCTTAGTTGAGGTTTTATAATCTTTGGCATTTAGAGGAAAAGAAAAATGAAACGCATAAGCGGTGTTGGAATAAAATTGAATAGATAATCATGTTGAATGGCATAGATTGTCCAATTACCAAATTCTTGATCCGGGGGTGGGGCTGGCTTTGGATGATTCTTTCAATGACAATATGAGTTCCGAGATGGTGTCAATGACAAAGCCAGAATAATTGGGAGATGTCAAACTGATATTTGGAATGCACAAGCAAAGGAAAGGGGCAGGGGGGAGTTCTTATCAGAATTCTGCAATGTGATCTTAACCAAAGCCTGAGGCATCTCTTTTACAGTATCATTCATTATATTCAATGTAATGCATTGATGAACTAAGCAATTCCATAATCAGAGTTCTGGGTTAAATTTCCTGCAATAACATAAAATATGCAACAAAACATAGATTGCTGTATCACAAGCAAAGGAGAAATGAAGGGGGAGGAGTTCTTATCAGAATTCTGCAATGCGATCTTAACCAAAGCCTGGAGCATCTCTTTTATCTGTCTGTCTCGCCAACTTTTGGTTGTAGAGATGCATGTAGGTAATTAACTGCAGTAGTTTATTGGCTGCAACTACTGACAGTTTTTTTTCCCCTAATTTCCACAAATCAGGTAACTAATATTAGGTGACCAGTTGAAAGCTGAAACAAGATAGGTAATGCAGTAAAGCTAAACTAAGCATAAAGGATGGAGATGCTTTGGAATTGTAGTTCATGCATACCAATTAATTGAATCTATTCTCAGGTCAAGTTTAGTAGCAAGTTACTAAAATGAAACTGAAATGTAGTTAAGAAAATTGAATGGTTAGACGTAAACCCCTAAGGCATCTTGTTTAGAGGTATTTCCAGTCTTGATTCTGTTATATGAGTTTGAGAAGCAATATTCTTAGCTTGGCTCTTAGGTTTTATCACTGTTATTTTCATGTTTTATCTAATAAATGCGATATGATGCTACAAATAATCCTTTTATTAGCATGATTTGAATGGTAGTCCACAAAATTAATATGGCAAAGATTTTACCATTCTAGATGTCTGCAATGGGAAATTAACTTATCCAGGTTAAGCATTAACAAATGTGTAAGCATGATATTTGAGTAGAAGTTGATCGTGATTGTAAGCTTTTGCTGTTTCTCTCTTCTCGTCTCTGTTTCTCAAAAGTGTTTATCCTTTGTTTGGAGCTTGACTGGATTATGGAGTGAATTGGAAGATAGTTATTCTTATTAAGTGTATGATTGATTTTCCACCTTATACAGTTAAATTTGCAGGAGGGAACAGGAAATTATTTATTTCTAGTGCTGGTGCTCTAATGGATGCATGCACACACACCGGCTATAAAGTTAACCTAGACCAGGCAAAGTTAGGGCATGGTTTCTAGAATGACTATGTTTGTGGCTGACGTAGACATTTGTTAGAAATTTTCTCCTGCTTATTTTCTCATCTATTTCATTTCCAGTTTATACATAGGGAATGGTTAAGTATCATTAGTACTTTGTTGTTTTTTCGGTTCAATAACTTATGTTCAGTTATGACAAGTAACCAAATAACTTGTATTTGGGAACTGCAACAAGAAGTATTTGCTTTAAAGAAGCTAGCTAAAATATTGCGCTGTTACATAGAAATAAGTCGATGCATAATCTCTCTCAAGTTGGATAAGGTTAGAGCATTCGCTTTCATAGTTGGGTTATATTTGGTCAAAGTTGTGAACTTTCACAGTGGGCAATACTTTGATTTTGACTTTTAGACTTAGCCTGTCCATAAATTCAAAAGCCTCAGTATGAGGCCATGGAAGTTTAGGATGGTATAACTAACAGCATAGATACTAGCAATTGAGAAAAGTTGCAGGTTTGTTGTTTTTTTATAATTTTTTATCTCCTGTTCTGATTCATTTTTTATTCATAAAAACAGCATTTTGATTTTCTACTTTGCCAAGGAAGAGGCAAACTGTCGGTTTGTTCCTCTATTTCCCAAAGCCCATTTGCCTGTGAGAATCCCCTTCCAGAAAGGTCTTGGCCAGAAATTTCGTCAGCCATTAGGAACAGGGATTGACTTAGGCTTCTTTGAGTTGGATGAGCTCTCAAAACCATCACCTGGGGAAGATGTTTTCCCGCTTGTCATTGTTGCTGAAACTTGCACGCCAGTTCATTCAGCAGATGAGCATGTTGATGTCGATGATTCTGTGCCAAACACATCTAGCCACATGCAGATTACTCAAGCTGTTCTTGAGAAGAAAAACAATGACCCTTTCCAAGTAAGAGTAGTAAGACAAATTTTGTGGATTGATGGAGTTCGATATGAGCTACGGGAGCTATATGGAATAGGGAACTCAGTGGCTGAAGGCTTCAATGATAGTGACCCTGGGAAGGAATGTGTGATTTGCATGACTGAACCTAAGGACACTGCTGTTTTACCTTGCCGACATATGGTGAGAATTCCTCCTTTATTTTTCTGTGTATATGGTGCATCTACACTCTATATGCATGAAGATAAGATACACTGTTAAACCTGATGTCAGGAAACCAATGAGCCTCTGAGTGGTACTAAAGTTGTCTCCAAAAATGTGAGTTTTTATGAGTTCAAACCCCAATCAGAGGCCAATTAACCAAAAAAATAATTGATGTTAAGGAGGTTAAAGCTCTGGGTTTTGAATTGCATACTTAGATGGTTTGAGCTCCAGAGACATGAAAGGAATTCATCTTATTGTGAGAGTGGTTCTCTTAACATTTTCACTGAGTGGAAAATTTTAAAGTATTAAGAAATTCAGAATCTAGACTAAAATAAGTTTATTTTATGGTTAACTATTTGATTTTGTGTAAAATATATTGCAGGAGAAAATAATTACTTCTAATCATTTGAACTACTAGGAGGCAACTACATTAATCATTAATAGTTCTCTCTCTCTCTTTCTCCCCTCTGCCTTCTGGCTGTTAATACCTTTATTGCTTTGTTGTCAAGTCTGACATACTCTCATTTCAGTGTATGTGTAGCGAGTGTGCAAAAGAATTAAGGCTTCAATCAAATAAGTGCCCCGTTTGCCGTCAACCAATTGAAGAACTTATAGAAATCAAGATAAACAATGGTGATCAATAAGAAATTCGTTGTGCCTATGCAATTATTTGGATTTATGGTAAAGTTGTTTAACTCTTTTTGTTTACTGTATCCTTGCCCTCTGAATGTGTATGCTAATTACTTTTGTATATTTTGGTTCCTTAATCAAATTTTATAAGTTTCTTGTGGCTTGGTGCAAGATAACTGTGTAGATCCAATCCTCCAAAGACAAAAATTTATCAATATAAACATAAATTAAGCCTTAGCCATATCTATTACCCTCTTGTTTTTGGCTGAAAAGTTCTGAATTTCGTAAAGCATTGTAAGGGGTTTTGACCAGCTCTCATTTTGTTAAAAAACATTTTACCTTAATGAGATAGAGGAACAATATCTTTTTTGTCAATACAAATCACAGTTGTAAGTTTGCTAGGAATGTAAGATCTCCATTCAAGTTTTAGGACTCTTTCTTGCTGCTTTATTCTCTTACCCTCTTAAGGTAAGTTCTATCAAGACCTTTCGTCATTGAATTCGGTTTGTGTTGTATGGATGTAAACGTATGCACATGTAAAATGAACAATTTCTCTGGTGAGTAAGCATGGACATGGAGATTCAAAAGACGAGAAAGAGAAGTTGCAAAGACAGCTGCAGTGGAGGAACCTACTAGAAGTAGCTCATTTTCCTTTAGGGTAAAATGGCCAAAAAGAGAGGCTGAGTGGGAATATTTGCCATAGAAGTTAGCATTAACGGGGACAAACTTGGGAATCTTGAAAGTTTGTGTACCTTTAGTGGACGTTACCTTTGAATGGATGAGAACACAAAGTTGTGCAATGATACTAGTCATCCTTTGCCTCATATTCCTTGTCAGTGAAGGATGAAGAAGTGATTTCTCTTTAATTACTCAAATTATGTGTGCATCTCTTTATCAAACTTTTCTTTATTGAGCTTGTTAGAATTGAATTGTTCTTGTGTTGGATACAACAATGGATCTGTGATGGAATTCATAAAATTGAGAGCCGCATCAAAATGGTACGTGGGAAAAACAAACAGCCCCCATATATATGCCTCATGAAGGAGATCCCAAAAGGTGAAAGTGAAAATAATGAAGCAGAGCGATAACGAGCCAATGTCTATCAGTTTCTACAACTGTATACTTTGGAAGTTTTTTAGATATGGAAGCAATGTATTTATTTCTCGCATTTGCATGCTTGTTTTATGTTGGAGTAAGCAATATAGTACCATGGGTGGCTCCCTACGGATAGCGTAGGAGAAAAAATAAAACAAAACAAATTTTGAGACTAAAAATTATGGCTTTCCTTAGTAGTTAGTAGTCAAAAAACTTCTTACCATCTATATCTCTTTATTACTTTCCCATGCAAACTAAAACCCAGAGCTACAGCAATGGGGGCCATGTGATGATCCCATCTTAGATCCCCAAATAAAAAGCTCTCTTCTCTCATTCTAAGTAAATCACAATCCATAGGCCATGTGCGTGCTCATGTGGTACCCTAAGCATAAATGGCAATGGCTGTCATAGTTGCTTCGATGTTTCTGTTAACAACTATACAGACAAAAAGGCAGTAAAATCAAAACACTGAAACGGTTCAAAATTTGAGCAGCAAAATTTATTGCAAAAAGAATATTATGAGTAAGAACTGTGTTGATTTAATTTTAAGGTAGTTAATAATCCTATTTGTACACGTATGTAAATGGTTGCTTTGTATCATTACCATAACCTTATTTGATGACTAATTAGCAAAACTTACATTTGAGGTTAACTCTAATGTCTTTTAGCTTGAATTTGGGCATGAACGCCATTCGGTTTAGTTCATTTGTCGTCATTCAAGTATATCCCTTTTACAGGTAAAGTTTATCTCTTCTAAAGGGAAAGAAAGGAAAAGTAGAGGGCAGAAGGCGCACAGGGATATTTCATCGCGGTTTAGGTTTTTAAGAAAAACATCAATAATTTGCGTAGAAAAGAAGGCTTCAAACTTGGTGGTAAAAGAAAGAAAATAGGCCTACAAACGTGATTTTGTGTCCATCTTCAGGCTAACTCTTGAGTTGCTTTCTTACCTAATTGCTCCTGAAGTAAAAAGATATGATATGATTAAACCAAAGGAGCTTTTTTCTTTTCTTTTCTTTTCTTTTTTCAGTTAAATAAACCTGATTTGGTCAGTATTTTATGGTCACATGAAGAGATCAAATAGCTTCATGTAATACCATTCTTGCAATCATGATGTGTTAAATATTGTACTCAAATACCATCAAATCTTTCTTTTATTGAAGCAAAAGAAACAAATATATAGATGGGCTTAAGGAGAATTAATTAGGGCTAGTCTTTCAATCTGGGCAACGTCCAATTATGGTATCCATCATCTGATTCATTCATTTACCGTAAATGAGAATTATCCAAACCCATGTTTCTCTTGGTGCTGTTATTATTTGTATACCTAACATAATGATTGTTGTTGTTATCGTTGATATGTTAGGGTTATAACTTCTACCCTAATTCATACCTTCTTATATATGGATTGGATTGAGGCATGAAACTTTCATGATCTGCTATTAAACTATTTTTTAAGGAACAGATAAATCCATAAACATTATAAATGTGAAACCTTAATTAGGGAGGAGACAAGTTGGATACACATGAATTTTGATAAATTCGTATTAATTTAATCGTACTCTAAAACCCAACAAGTGTTATCTATTATTTATATAAATGGTACTACTACTACTTCTACTTGCAATGAATTAATGTTGGAATCACCTAAGTAATAGTGATTGTCTTCTCTAATCTTAAGAAAACCTGATTATGTCTTTCTCTTAGTGAAAAATTTACTCTGTAGCATTGCATTATCTTGATTTTGTTTTCAAGGGACAATTGCATCTCATGAACTCGATAAAATGTACATATGTTTTGAACCCTATTTTGCACCTTTTTTTAATGGTTGCAAGCATTTTAACTTCATATTTCATATGCGAGTATCCCTTTCAATTTAGAAGATTTTATTGTTATTTTTTAAATATAATTGAGCTTATGCAATAAGTCAATGTTGGACTTTATCGATTTCACTGTTGTTGATTAATAAAATAATACACTCGTCTGTTGCTCCATTATACATTATTTTATTTTTAATAAACGTTTGCAACCAATCATTTGATATTATTTAATTTATATTGATAAAGAACAAGAACAAAAAAATCACAAATAACGAAATTATTTAATTATTTAATTATCAAAAATAAAATATAAAGATAACTTTCTCATATTTTGTTCCTATTAAATCCACTTGGAAATTTAAAATTTATTTTAAATAAAAAATATAATCAACAAGAGTGAATTTTATTAATAAATTTTTTCTCTCTTTTTCTCATATAGCTTATGCTAAAGCATACGATTGTAAGTAAAACTCTGCCAAGAATTCAATATTTTAAAGGTCATCATATACAACAATTTGAGATTAATGAAAAAACAAAAAGCCAATTTCAGTAGTAGGAACTTAAAATTATTCAGAGTGAAAAAAAAAAATGTGAATATTGTTGATGGGAGCTAAAACTGAAAAGTTATACAGTGATAATTTGAGGGAACACTCCCACATGAGGATAAACTGGCAAACAGTTAAACAGTATCATAGTATGCGTTTATATTATAAAAATAATACACATGATAAGGCCCAGTATTAGTATTAATTCGCAATCTTTAATGTGCCCATGAAAATCTGACGACAGCTACTCTTTCTTCTTAATTATTAATAATACCACGTTTCAGTCCAATTTTATTCTACTTCTATCATATTATTTTTTCTTTCATATCTTAAAATGCTATTAAATTATTGACGATATTTGAGAAATTTATATTTTAATTATAATTTTAATATTTATTATAAAAAATATTTTACAAATATTAATTAAAGTTAAATTTCTTTTTAAATGATTTTAAAAATATAATATTTTTTATGAAGTGCATTAACAAATATTAACATATGATGTTAAAAGAAAAAAAAAAAGAAAAGCTGTTTGTTTTAAGAGAAGGCAAGCCAGCCGAGCCAGAAGAATCCTACTGTGTGAATAGCTAATTTTGGCTGCAAGCAAAAAGAGCGTGTGCGGCGTAAATGAGTTCCAAACTCAAAACTATATAGCTACCAATAAATATACGCACACCCTAATGGAAAGAGGGAGTGATGCCTGTCGTAGCTCCATAATCCTCTCTTCTGCCAGTCTTTTATTTTCTTCACTTTCTTTCACCCCCTCTGTTCTTCTCTCTCTCTCTCACCCTGAATTAGGGGAAGCAGAGTCCACACAAGTTTTAATGTGCTTGTGAACCTCTCCTATCTCTCTCTTATCTTTTACTTTTGTATCTCAAGGCTGAGTCTTTGTTCCTCTTCTTGTTCTGTTTTCATGTTTTAGCTTTGTCTGCTCAGAGACTGAGACGCATTTGTTTTTCTTGGTGTTTCTTTGCTAAAGAATCCAAGCGAAAGGACATAGAAGAGCCCCCCCTTCATTCTTTGAGTCCTTTGTTGTAACATATTTTCTATCTCTTGTTTTAGCAGTCTTTTTTTTTTAAATAATAATAATAATCTTCTCAGATCTATCAGTCTACCCTTTTGTTCTCTCTTTCTGTTGTCGTTCCTTTGTGTTTGTTTCGTTTGAGTTGGGAAGATATGAGTAAAGAAGAGTTCTTGAAGATCCAGGTACCCATTCTCCTCTTTGTACCTTTCTTCATTTGTTTTGCGTCATTTCTAACTGATGATTTTTTTTTTTATGGCATAGATATGCATTTGGTTTTAGTTATATATTCAAGGTCATTCTTTTGGGAAAAGCCTGCCCTTTTGGAAATTATATCTCTCATTAGTGATTACTCTGTTGTTGTGCTTTGGCTTTGCTTGTGCATGCAGACTTGTGTTCTAAAAGTGAACATACACTGTGATGGCTGTAAGCAGAAAGTTAAGAAAATCTTGCAGAAAATTGATGGTATCTTTTCCTTACTTCATATTTCCTTATTCCAATTCCTAAATTTTTTTTAATCTATTTTTGTTTTTGCTACTTGTATTCAACTTGGGTCGCAATGAAATTTCCAGTTTACCCTGATCCTTTTCCACTTCATTTTTTTTCTTGGATATCTGTATGGTCACTTGATTTTCTTTTTCATTTTGGTTCAGGGGTTTTCACCACCAACATAGATGCAGAACAAGGGAAGGTAATGGTCTCAGGTAATGTAGATCCTGCTGTACTTATAAAGAAACTAGCAAAGTCCGGCAAACATGCTGAGCTCTGGGGTGTCCAAAAGACCAACAACAACAACCAAAACCATCTGTCCAACCAGGTCAAGAACATGCAAATTGATAATGGCAAAGGTGGCGGTAATAACAAAGCTCAAAAGGGTAACAACAACAACAACCAGCCCAAAGGTGGCCAACCAAACCAGAACCAACAGCAGCAACTGATGCAGCAGCTGATGCAACAACAGCAGCAGATGAAAGCAGTACAAGACATGAGTAAGATGGCTCAATTCAAAGACCTGCAGAAAATGGCTCCTAACCAGAACCAGCCGAAGGCTGTGAAGTTTGCTCCACCTGAAGATGATGAGTTCAGTGATGAAGACTATGACGAGTTCGACGACGATTTCGATGAAGATGATTTTGATGACGAGATGGATGATCTTCAACTTCCTCCTAATAATAAGATGAAACCTCAGCTCATGGGGAACGGCGGCAACATGATGATGAGTGGTATGCATCCTCAGGTAATGATTGCTCAAAAGGGAGCTCCCAATGCTGGTGGCAATGGCAAGAAGGGTGGTGGCGGTAATGGTAATGGAGCTGTGCCTGTTCAAGTAAATATCGGTGGTGGAAATGGAGGTAAGAAAGGTGGCGGTGGTGGAGGTAATAATAATGGAGGAAATCAAAATCAAGGTGGCAAAAATGGTGGTGGAAAACCACAAGATGGAAAGAACGGTAATAACGGGGGTGGTGGTGGTAACAACAAGAATGGTAACGGTGGTGGTGGAAGCGGTAATAACTTGCAAATGAGTGGGGGTAAAAAGGGGAATAATGGTGGAGGTGGTGCTAGTAATGATGCGTTGCATGGTATGGGTAGACCCCAAGTAAACATGGGTCAAATGGGTAATATGAATATACCCATGGGTCAAATGGGCAATATGCCCATGGGCCAAATGGGTAACATCCCTGCCGTTCAAGGCCTACCAGCTGCTGCCACCATGAATGGCGGTGCAGGTGGTGGTGCTAATGGGTATTTCCAAGGCGCTGGACCGGATCTTATGCCTGGTAACCCATACCACCAGCAGCAGCAGCAACAGTACTTGCAAGCAATGATGAACCAGCAAAGGGCAATGGGCAACGAGAGGTTTCAGCCCATGATGTATGCCAGGCCCCCACCAGCAGTCAACTACATGCCTCCATACCCGTACCCGTACCCACCACCACCCCATCCAGGTTCTGACCCATATAGCAACTTCTTCAGTGATGAGAACACCTCAAGTTGCAATGTGATGTAAAATGCTTTTGTGCATGGAAACATGATGCTGTGGCTAGTGCTTTGGGTTTAGTTTGGCTTTGTGGTGGCTCGGTTATAGTTCAAGGGACTAGAAGTTTGATGATATGCTATAATATACATGGAAATGTTTTTTTTCAGTTTTAATTTTTCTCTTTGATTCTCTTTTTCTTCTTTTCCCTTTGTTGGGTCTCAAGCTGAATTTAGGGGTTTTAATTATCATAGGCAAGTATTTATAGATATAATATAATTAATATAATTAAAAGTTTTTAGGAGTAGTAGTGGGTTCTGTTCTCTTTGATGGGGATGTTTATATGTGTTTATATCTTTGCAATTTGCAAAATAAAAGATTGAGAAGGAAACAAAATGGAGAATCGAGCTTACAAAAAGTTTCTCTCTCTCTCTCTCTCTCTGCCCAGTTCTCTCCGATGTCTCTTATTCCTTTTTCTTTTTCTTTTATTTTTAATATTTACCATTGTTTTCTTATTGTTAATATATATTTCCTCTCTCCATTCTGTCAATGCTAGTGTTATGATTAGCCCTTGTGGAAAGTGGGGTCTTACACAAAATGAGTTGGGTTATTGGAGGATTGGACCCGCTAACCCCTTAACCAGTGTGTTTGGTTTTTTGGGTAACAATGAGTTGGGTTATTGGGGGATTGGACCCGCTAACCCCTTAATCAGTGTGTTTGGTTTTTTGGGTAAATATGGACCCTACTATACACCACCATGAAACACTAGAAAACAATTGATAACCGAACGCTGCAGATTTCATTATTAATTCTCAGATTAATATGCTGCTTTCACACACATTAGATGGACACTCCACTTGCTACTTCACATTCCACTAGACTAGAGGCCAAACGTTCCCTTCTCTTCTCTTCTCCTGTATGTAATATCATATAATACTAATATCAATGAACAAACCCGAGAACATTTTGACAAGGACAAGTTAACTAATTTGACAAAAAAAATTTATAAATTATTGTTTATTATTACTTTTCTCTAATAAAAATTCTGAAAATCTAACGGCGTTGACACCAGACGCGAACGACAACTCTGGTTAGCTGTATGGTCATATCATATCAACCAAAAGAACAGAGCATCAAAAGCGCCAAAATGCAACAAGTCTTCGATTTGTCAACACTATGATATCTTGAAATTGTTAATGATGATAAAGAATGGGGTCATATGCACATATGTACATACATACATCTGTCTAATCACACAGTCATCGATGTGGGTCCCTAGTACTTGTCCTGAAAGTACTTCTGGGGTTTTTTTTTCAAAAAAAATTTACCGGACACAGGTTTGAGGGTAATGTTTGTAGATTTGTGTTGATAAGAGAGATTTAGAGAAGAAATTGAAGAATAGATTTGTACGTATAATTAATCGCTCCAATCCCACTTCTCTGTTTATTTCTTGGACTTTCTTTCTGCTTTCATAGTAAGTACGTTGTTTACATTGGTGCATAGGAGTGTCGAACGAATTTGATGGCTAATCTTTCACTACCAAAAATTTGATCCATATGCACATCTTTTTTGAATGTGCCTTACCCCAACTTGGTATTATTTCAGAGTTACGGTTGCACGGGTGTAGTCATCACCTGAGCCAACAATTAACGTGGATAGCTCGAGATCCAAAATTTTCTGTGCCTGTTTGGTCATCAAAATAACACCATTCTTGGTTAGGCAATGCAACTAGAAAACATAAATGGGGTTTTGTTTATCCTGCATCTTTACCACTTGTCTTTCATGCCTTCTGACACGTGGATGTCAGTAGTCAGCCGAACGTTCACGAACATCACATGGAGAGCGCATGGGAATGAGGTTTGAAACGTTGTAGCCTTGTGGATTAGTTTGGAAGCTTACGTCACCCAAAAAGGAAAAATATATATTTTAACCCCTGAACTCTCTATATTTATATTAACAAGCTCCTAAACTATTATTTACTTGTATTAAGTTTTTTAACTTTATTTTTTATGTTATTGAAAACTTTTTTTATAATTTAAGAGCTCAATATATATATATATATATATATATATATATATATATATATATATATATATTTCAAAATTATTAATAAAAAATTAAAATTTAAATATATAATTTACCTAATAATAATTAATCAATTGATTGTTTTTAAATTAAAGCAATAATAATAATTAATTGATTGATTCAAAACTAGAGAAATAATAAATTAATAATTTATTTGCCTACAATTATAATAATGATCATTAAATAAGTATGCATATATATTTTGACTCCTGAATTTTTGTATTTATATTAATAAAATCTCTAAATTATTATTTGCATCATTAAATCTTTAAACTATAAAAAAAACTCTTAATAACATAAAAAAATTTAAGAATTTAATATATATATAAATAATCATTTAGAGATTTATCAATATGAAAAAAAAAAACCCTATATATATATATATATTACCACCCAAAAACCTAATTACTTTCGTATTTTTGCTTCAATAAATAAAAATATCAATCTTGTTTTCTTCGTTATCTTCTACTCTATATATTTTAGGAATTGTACTAGCATAATACATCTTCAGATATTTATACCATATCTCCTTATTTAGTAGTGTAAATTGTTTAATTTAACTCACACATTAATTTGAGGCTAGTAATCTTGACAATAGATTTTATAAAATTTATAAATTAAAAAAAATTATCATTTTCATATGAAAAATAGACAATTTATGAAATTTTCAAAATGTCATCTATAAAAATCCATCAAAATCATATGCTAAAAACCCAGGAGGCTCGTCTGCTAAATTCCTCATTTTAATCAATGAAAAATTTTATTCGAAATATTATTGAAAAATTGTCCTTAAATTTCATAAATTTTACGTCCATAATAAATAAATTATAATTTTGAATTTCATAAAATAAAAATCTATTAAAAGCTTGAATTTTTAAATTCTATAAAATTCAATAAATTCATAAATTTTAAAACTTAAAATTAAATGAGGCGCAACACACCATCTATTTATGTTGCATTAGCACATCTAATATATCATAAAAAAAATTAGCGGAAAAGTAATATTGGGTCTGTTTTTTTTTTATTTAGTAACAAATAGATATTGGATTGCAGTTGAGCACATCCTATACTCAAATAAACGTGACTATATATATATATATTAAAAAAATATTTAGTTGACGAGATATTATGTATCACAAAATTTATGCAATGTTTAATGGATAATATTTTCATAATTTGTTTTCTGTAGAAGAGAGTTTGTTTTTTTTTTTTTAAAAAAGAAAAGGGTTCAATTCCAAATACTAGCATTTAAAGATAAGAAATTTTAATATGAAAGATATTATTTATAAATAGTTTAAACAAAAATAATTTCGATGGACTATTAAACTGATCTGAAAATATTTTTACTATAAATAAAAAAAAAATAATAACTTAAGATTTTTTTTTCTTTTATTACTCTCCCTATTTCTTTTTATATGCCATTTAAAAAGTTTATTGCATTAAAATTATGAAAATTATTAAATAATTTTAATTATAATGAATAACTACATATAAGAAATAAAAGTAAAATTAAAAAATTAATATCTTCTCAATTTTTTGGAATGATAAATAAAAAAACAGCAAAAGTATGTTATGATTAATACATTACTGAATGTTTAAAATTCATAACATAAAAGCTTAAATTTCATTGATTTATAAAGAAAATTATTAAATAATTTTAATTACGATTTCAATCCAAATGAGCTGACATATATACCATTGATTTATGTTATATGAGCATATCTAGTGTATCATAAAAATTAGTGATACAAGTTAGAATTTTGTGTTTTTTTTTATGACAAATAGAATAAGATCATATTATAGTGCACTTATGGCACATCCAATACTTAAATAAAAGTTTTTATTTTCTTAAAAAATATTTAGTTTATAAAATATTTTGCATTACAAACATTACGAAATATTCACATTTTCATAATTTCTTCTCGTGTAGAAGAGAGTTCGTTATCTTTAAAAAAAAAAAAAAATTGACTACAATTCTTAAGACTAAGATTTAAAGATAATAAATTTTAATACGAAAGATATTATTTTTAGATCATCTAAATAGAAATTTAATTTCAATTGACTCTCAAACGGATCTGAAAATATTTTTATCGTATATAAAATTCAATAAAATTATTAAATAATTTTAATTTATGACTAAAAACTTTTTTATTAAATTAGTCAAAACATTATTCTATCAATTTTCTCATACAGAAATAAAATTTTAAATAATATTTTCTCAATTTTTAAAATAATAAATAAAAAGAAACGTCAAATGATTGGCATTTTACGGAATGTTTAAAGGTTTAAACGAAAAGTGTTTTGGAGGGAAAATTGATAACAACTACTGATTACTCGATTTTTCTTTATTTAATTTAGAAGTAATGTTAATTATTAGTATTATGATGAATAGTGAAGTCCACTTCCTTCCTGCTAACTTTAACCTAATTTTAGAGAGAGACACCGGGGCGTTTGAACTGTGATAGAAAGCGCTGATAAATGATAATTATGGTAAAAAAAAAATGCATGTTTTTTTAAAATAAATCTTAATCGTCTTTTTTTCTTTTTGTTTTGAAATTTTTTAATAATGTTGAGCTACTGTTTCTATTTATTTCGTTTATTTTCTCTAATAAAATAAATATTTTTATTTTATTTTATATTTTTAAAATTTTTTATTTATTAATTTGACATTTGCATTAATCTTATTTTTATTTTGAAAATTTTGATAATTTAAATTTTTTTTAATATTATATAATAACCAAAATCTATTTTAATATATTATATAAATTTTAATTTAAATCGTGCTATAAAATTATATATTATAAAACTTTTATAATTAATAAAGATAAAATCATTGAAGATGAAAATAAAATTATAATTTTATAATATATTATTATTAATGTTAATATTAAAAATTAATTATATATAATTTAAATTATAATATTTTTTATAAATATTATATAATTATTTATAAATAAAAATATTTTTGTCATAAAAAAATGTTAATCATGATCATAACAAAGTTTTTTAAAATTTTTTTTGGTGTTTTTATTCTGTTCTTTTGGGCCATCAATTTTGACTTAATAGGCTGCAAGTGCTGCAACTTCACGTGGGCCCTTCTGTTTCGCTATTGGCTCGTTTTCTAAAATTTAAACTTATTGGTTTCTTGAATATAAGTTTCACAGTATCATCCTCTAATTCCATTTCTTTCATCCTTTCACGACGACTGCAAGTTTTTATCTCATGATGCAGTCTGATGGACTAATTACTTGATATTTAATTATTAAATTAATTTATTTTATATTGTAATATTATATTAAATTATTTTTTATATTTATTCTAAAGTTCTTTGGATATTAAAAAGTCATGTCTCTGTTAGTCATAGAAAATTTGATTATATTTTATTAAATTAATTATTTTGATCTTCTTGATGTTTATCATATTTAATTAAATTATTTCTCATTTTTCAATACTATGCTTCATCATATTTGACTTATTATACTAAAAAATCATTTAACATTCATATGAATTTAATAAAAAAATTATTTTTAATTTTTAGTGTAACGGAACAAACGTTAATTCAATATATCAAACATAAGGTGATGATTTAATATAATATTAAAAAGTGAAAAATAATCTAGTTAAATATGACAAACATCAGCGGATTCAAAATAATTAACCCTAATCGAATTAATCAAAATAAAAATATATATAATATTTTTTTTTTAATATATGATTTTATTCACTGAAAGTTAAGTTAATTAGGATTAAAAAAAAGAAAGAAAGCTATTTTCATTAAAAAATAGTGATTCATCAATTATAATTACATAAAAATACTATTTTATTAAATATTTAAGTATATTATTGATAAATGAATTTATTAATAAAATATCATATGCATTCACTATAATACTAATTATAATTTTTTATTGATTATAATATTGAAAAAGCTTAATTAATATTTTTAAAAAATATTTACAAGTTCTTGGTACAATAATTAATTATCATATGATATTGATTGAAATGCAGTTAAAATTAATTTCTTTTAAAAAATTGCAGTTAAGTGGCATGATAAATCAATTTTTATTTTTCATTTTTTTAAAGAAAAATTATAGCGTTATATTCCTAAAAAAAAAATCATTCCTTTATGATTTCTTTTATAAGGCAAGATAGTTTTTACTTGATTAAGAAAAGATATTTTTGAGATTTTTTTTTAAAAAAGGAATACAAAATTTAAATAGGAAAGGAAAGGTATCCAAGAATAATCACGTTGCTAATACATACAAATAATTCCCGATGATCGAGATAAGCCGCAGACCCCACTATGCCCGTACAAAAACGTTAAATGACACTGGGGCCCTTAGGGTATTCCCCAAAAAAGAAATGAAACTCAGCGTTTCGGCTTGTTAAACTTTAACCCTCCATTTTGGGAGGAAGACAAATAAGAGATGATATAAAATAAAGAAAAGTAAGAAAAGAATTAAAAAAATTTATTTAAAAAAATAAAAAAATATAAAAAGAAAACAAAATAATTTTTATTTTATTTTCTTTATTTTCTCTCTAAATAAAAAAATATTAAAAATATTTTTGTAAATTTATAATCTTATTTATGTTTTTTCTGCTTTTTGAAATTAGATATTATTTAATTTTTAAATAAAGAGCAAAATAAAAAAGATCTGAGAAATAATTTTCTCTTTTATAGTTTATTTTTTAAAAAAAAATTATTTTTTTTCTTTTTTATCTAAATCTAAAAAATAAAATTTTTTTTTTCTTCTTGTTTCTTTTTCTTCCTAACTTATTTTTCAAACATGGGGTAAGGAATGCCCGTAACAAAATAATAATATTAATAATGAAGAATACGGACACTAAATAACTAACGGAACCAACAAAGGGCGTGAAATATGATATATATCAATAATTACAAAAATTAATAAAAAGGTGATAAAAAAAAATGCATAATTTTAAAAGGCGTAAACAGGAAGACAAAAATCGTACCATCGAAGGAGTAAAAATAAATCATCGGATTCCCACACAAGCCATCGAACGGCGGAAAGGGATTCACACTATAAACAGTGTGTTCCCTTGCCTCGGCCCTCACGGGCTTCAGTTCGCTTTTTTGGTCCTTGTTTGTTTCCCTGCCAACATATGGTGTCTTCGAAAAATTGCTAAAAAGGTCCATTTTTTTATTATTATTTTTTGACATTGGATAATATCATTTTGAAGTTTTTTTGCTTCATAATAAATTAAAATTTTCAATTGAAAAATAAATAAAATTTGAATTACCTCTTGGGTTATTATTTCAAAATATAATATCCTTTTCATTTGTTATGGGATACAAAGTTAAAAAAAAAAATTGATTTGTGCTTCTGGAAGTCAAGACTTGCTTGCATGGGTTTCAAGATCATGAAATCTTGAGATTTGATGCCACATACAATCTAATAGAAGCGGGTGCTCCACCATATAACCCTCCCCCACTTCTGACACGCCTGAAATGAATTTAACATTTCCACTTTTGAAAGCATGAAGATCATCATCAATAGTCAAAAGCATTAAAAAAAGTCCCAAGCCTAGAAAGACCATTCATGTCTCATTTCACTCTTTATGTATCATCAATTCTATGGTAGTTTCCTTTTTTTTTTTTTGAAAGATTCATGGGTTCTTCAGTGCATCTCATTCTTACTGAAAATACTCTGAATAAGCAGTGAAATACTTTATGATAGAAGCTTAAATTGATGAACATATTAAAAATTGCCAAAACTAGCAAGGGTCATTTTCTGTGCTATCATCATGGGATTAGGTATTCCAAGTGGAACAAGTAAAGAGAATTGGGCCATAAGAAGCAGCAGTTGGAGTCACTAACAAGTCGAGAGAGTTGGATGGAGATTGGAGACTTGAATCCTAAGGTGTTGAATTCTTTCACTTTGTCAAGCACATTAAAGAAACAAGTTGTGTGATGGTCAATTATTTCAACAACTCAAATGCATGTGCTGCCCTTGGCATTATAGCTATCTTTATAAAGCAAGTTCCGCAGGTCACGGGACTACTATATTGTTCACTATTTCTGCACAGTAATTAAATAAAATAAACTATTCATTGGCCGCCCGGATAAAATTTTTGAATAAATTCTCATTTAATCCGAATGAAGGCCAACACATTTTAATCTTTTTTTTTTTAATAAAAAGAGGAGACTAAACCTCAATTATACTACACATGAACCATCGTGATAAGAAACTCCACTAATATCATGGACGAGCAACGAGATGACACCATTAGGAGCAAATTATATTGTGCTCGAAATACAAGATTATTTTCACTTGTGATTTCATTACCCCTTGTTGGGAATAAGTTAAAATAAGAAAGGAAAAAAAATAAAGATGAAAATACAAAAAATGATTGCAATTTTCTATTATTTAGAATGGAATGAAAATAAAAATAAAAAATAATATTTATTTTTCTTTCTTTATTTTTTCTTTAAAATGGAAAAAATAAATGAGAATTGAAAAAAATTATAATAAATTTATATTTTTACTTTTATATTTTTCTATTGAATGAAAAAAAATTTTGTTTTTTTTATTTAAGGAGATAAGATAAATGAAAAAAAATAAATTTTATTTTTTATTATTTTTTATTTGAATATAAAAAAATATTTTTTTAAAAATAATTTTCCAAACATGGGACAACAGCAGATCAAGAGTCATTGGTGAAGAGACGCAAATTGCGCAGGGCATGATATTCGTTTTTCACATCGCTTACGTGTTTACCGTGTGAGCCAAAGTGGAGAGTTGGGTTGAAAGGAAAGCATAAAATGGCAGGACTGCACAAAATTAGGGTTATTAGATGTTGACTCAAAGGAACTTACTTTTTTGACTTTTTCTTGTAATTTGATTTGACACTTAGTGCACGTCTCCTTTCATTCCAATACACACATAAATGGATAGCCAAAACTTTACATTTATTTTCTCGCAATACGGTTATTCAATATCAAGCTAGATGGTCGAACAAGTCTCAAAAGTTATAAAAAACAAATAAATTAAGAACAAAATAAATATTTTTATTAAAATTATCTAAATTTTATATTATTTTATTAAAATTAATTTGATTTTATATTTTTTTATCAAAATTATTTATATTTTATACTATTTTATTTTAAAAATTTAAAATATTAGTCAAAAAGAACATTAATTTATAAATGATAAATAGATAGAATGAGTCCATCCTCTATTATCTATCTTATATTTTTTATAAAGAAAATTTTTATCTATTCTTTCCTCCATAAGGATTCCTTGCCTTGAAAAAATTCTTTAAAATAATTTATTTTTCTATTATTTTTAAATTATTTTTTATAAAATAAAATTTTTTATGTCAAAAACTAATATATATATATATATATATATATATATATAAACTTATAAAATTATATTTAATTTTTCAAGTCCCACAAGAATTCACATCAAAGGTCTTCATAGGGCCCGTGAGGCAATGATGTAATTTTATCTTTGTCTCAGAGAAAAAATGACAGAGATTTTTCACTTTGCCTTATAAAAAGTTTCAAAGTTATTAGATTATTAATAAATAAATTATGGAAGTCGTAGTTTCAAAAGTTATTTAGAATTGATAAAATTATTTTCATTTCCGCAATTTAGCAAGTGTATAATTTTTGACTTGGATTCGTCTTATTCTGAATCACTAGTGGTGTTATTTACCCATAGTAACTGTACTTTTTCACACTTTTATATTTTTATTCAACTCATTTCTCTTTATATTGACTATAATTTGATTAACGAGCAAAATTATTATTTCACGAACATATTGCTTTTTCATGTTATTCAATCAATCGACTTTGATTTTGAAAAAATTTTATTATTAAAGTGAAGTTGTGTTTTGAGAATTTATGAATTTAGGATTATTTAAGGAGATTTAAAGAGTTAAGAATTTGACAAAAATTGTATTTTTGTTGAAGTACAACTGATTCAATTGGGTCTTAAATGTGTTTTCTAACCATTATGTATTTTTTAAATATTATTTTCTTATTTTTATCATTTTCCCTTTTAAAAATTGATTTTATATTATTAAATTTTATTTATAATACACGCACTTCTCTCAACCAATATTTTAGACTTTATGATGAAATAATATAAGATTAAGGATATATTTGATGAAATAATATAAGATCATAGGTAATTTTGACTAAAAAGTTCATTTAGTCCTCATTTTATTACAAGTTAAGGGACTTCTTTGACTCTTTAGCCTAATTCAAAATATATATTAATGAAATATATATAAATTAATAATAATAACTATACATATAAATTTTGTATGTGAAAATTAAGATAATGAAAATACAAGTACAAATTATCAATTTAATAGAAATATGAATTACAATCTCTAATCATTTCTTTTATAAAAGAACAAATCCACTAATTTGACTCTTCAAATGAAAATGAGATCCAAGAGCTAGACGAGCTTGATCTTTAATCAAGGAGAAGAGTGTTGAATGTAGTTTGAGGACATTGTGTCTTGATCTCGAATCAAATATGGATCCTCAAACTCGAAAGACTTGAAGACTTTAAAGTTTTTACTTATAGAGTGATGTCTTTTGTAGACCCCTAAGTGTATAGGAGTCTTTCTGTATATAGAGGTCTTGGAATAAGTATTTAGCTTTATCTATAAGACTAAGAGATAAAGTTAATTTTTATCTCAAATTTTTCTATCAAGAAAATCTTTTGATTGGTCCACTAGGTTTATGGCTATGGACTCTTGCTACATCATTTAGTTTATCTCAAATTTTTCTATCAAGAAAAACTCTTAATTGGTCCACTAGATTTATGACTATGGACTCTTACTACATCATTTAAGCCATATGACTTTATTTTGATTAGTCATCTATGTGAGTCCTAAATAATTTAATTGATATAACTAATTTAATTTTGAATATAATTAAATTAAAATAGACTAAATAATTTGTTTGGTTAGCAATAATAATTTAATTTAAATTCAAAAAAATTTAATTTTCAAAAATATATATTTTATTGATCTAAAATTTTGATGTCTATAATAACAATAATTAATTTTTTATAAACTAAAATTTTATTTATGAGTAATTAAACGGATCTACAAACATCCAAATATGGTTATGAAATTTCCAAGCTTATGCCATATATATGATGGCTAAAAGGTCAAATAGGTCTTTGAATTTATAGAGTGACAAATAAAATTAACTTTTTCTTCAAAATTACTTTTGATTTTGTATTATTTGGCAAAATTACCCTTAATATTATATTATTCTTTCATAAAAGTTCAAAATATTAGCTGAAGAGAGCTTGTATATTATAAATACAATTTAATTATTATAATTTTTTTGAAGAGAGCAAATTAAAAAAATACATAATGGTCAGAAAACACATTTAAGATAATTGAATTCAACTGTAGTTCTACAAAATGTAGTTTCCCTTAACTCTCTAAGTTTTTAAGTCTCCTCAAAAAATCATAAATCCCTAAATATTCAAAACATTGTTTCACTTTGATAATAAAATTTTTCTTAAATTAAATCGATTGATTGAAGAACGTAACAGAACGATATTTTTGTGAAATAATAATCATGTTCGATGATTAAATTCATCCAATTGCTAGAGTTATTGATGATAATTTATTTTTGAAATTGTCTGAATTTATTATTTTAGAAAGGAAAATACATGTATTTTAAATGACGCGATAATCCTTTTTCAGAAATACTATTATTTTTTTTAATTTATTTGTCAATGATTTTGAAACTCTTTTTAAGAAAAGGTAGAGAATCTCCGCCCTTTCTACTTCATAAGACGAAAATGAGATTACACTTCTGCCTCGTGAATCCTACGAGGACTCCCAAAATAGATTTTTATGAATAGGAAAAAATTAAATATAATTTTATAAGTTTATATATATATAAGTTCTAACATAAAAATTTTATTTCATAATTTAATAAATTATATTTTAAAAATAAAAATATTTATCTTGTGATGAATTTTTATGAGATAAGGAGCCTTTACGAAAGCGAGAATAAGAAAAAAGTTTAGGATGAGATAGAGAATAAAAGTAGCTTCTATAACATTTACTTGTCGTTTTTAAGCTAGTGTCTTATTTCACCAATATTTTAAATGTCTATAGTAAAATATTATAAAATCAATACAAATTTTGATAATAGAAGGGTTTAAGTGGACTATATTACTCAATATTTTCATTTATTACTCAATTGATCTTTTGGCCTATATATGCTTTGGAAATAGAAGGATTTGAGTCGACTCTGTCTCTGACACTTCCTTTCAATATTACAGAGCCGAGCTGAAAACTTTTTGTGAAAAACCTTTTGCCATTATTGCTGCAAAATGTTCAATTAAAACAAACGCCTGAAACACCAAGTATTTATCTTAATTCAATGGACGCATGAATCACAATGTATTACTGTCAATCCTCTAATATAATTGTATTTTTATTTAATCAGTATATATATAAAAAATATATTATATAATAAAATTTATTATAGTGTTTAAAGTAACATATAATATAAATGTTATTTAAAAAATATAAATATTATTTAAAAATATTAAATTATTATCACTTTAAAAAATATATAATAACTATAACATATTAATTATTTAAAATACAGCCGATAATAATAAAAATTTAAATAAATTCAAAATAAGTCTAATAAGTTATTTATTCTTGTAATCACTAGATTATATTTATATGTGCAATCCAATAATTCAATTTAGGTACTCTAATTAAGAGTACATTTGTATATACATATTTTTATAATTTCTTATATCATAAAAAGTAATTTATCTATTTATTGAAATAAAATAAAGTATTTTTTCATTGCGCAGAAAAATAAAGGTGGATTTATAAATTTAAATTTTCTAAAAATATAATTTTTTATGCAAATTAAATATCAAAATTTAATACTTCAGAATATATATATATAATGAGAATTTAACAACTACAAGTCACGCCCAAGAAATTTTGATTCTCAAATCCTAACCCATTGGCGACTAATATAGGTGTGATAATTGAAAACAATATTATTATGAACAATAAATCTATCTCCTTCTTTGACTGAAGCAGCAACTTCATATGTTTACCCAAACTTTGGTGGAAGTCATTGCCGGTGCCAAATAATTTTCATCCTAATATTCCTTAAAGATTAGTATATATCAATTGTGCAGCAAACTTCAGTGTTGTTAACTACTCATCAGGAGGATGATGTATAAACGTATAAGGCATAATGCAGCCTTACAATTCAAAAGACCGATTGGACTTGTGACACAGAATGATTACTTCGAGTAGTCTTTGAAGTTTTTTTTTTAGTTTTTTGAAAAAAGAAAAAGCTGCAGATTATAAGCTGTTCATTTGATGACTTTCTTTCCTTCTTTATATATATATATATATAATTTTTTTTTCAGGAATGGGAGTATGTTCACGTGGCATTGGATGTCGAGAGATACCATGTAAGTAAAAACTATGATTATGATTGCTTTTGAAAAAGAAAAACCAACCAACTCGCTTGAACAAGAATAGAATTACCATTATGACTTTGTGCCACTTTTTTCCTCTGCTCTGCCCCAATTTTTACTGCTGAAGGAAAAGAAGCACTTATTAATTTGTGTTTAAGCACTTTTTCAGATTTCATATTTGACAAAAAGCAACAAGTTAGGATCATGTTGTTTTCATCTTTTTGTTCTTTTTCATCCAGGTCAAATTCTTCCATTCTACTCAATTCCCCTGTCTCCCATATCCCATTTAATATAATGTTTTTTTTTAAAAAAAATCTTGGGTGAATCGCATCCTTCAAAAACCATTAAGTTTCAACTTCTTGTCCCCTACCATTCCTGAGAAAGATTGGATTGGATAGGTTCAAAAATATTCAATTCTTTAAAAGCGATTTGTCATAAATACAGACACCAACAAATTATCATGCATTACTTAATTTTTACATGTCACTATAATCGATAGCACGTAAATTCGTTTTGATATTCTTGAATTATATATATATATATATATATATATATATATATATATATATATATATATATATATATAAATTTTTTTATGTGTAAAAATATAATTATTTTATCTCTTAGACTTATAG
>CATIWR010146339.1:0-12432 GCA_949677035.1 Omphalea diandra
AGCCTATGTGGTAATGATATCTATAGCATGTGTAGTAACAATATATATATAGCCTATGTGGCAACTAAAAATGAAAGCCTTTGTGGCAGTGATATCTATAGTCTATATGGCAGAAATTTATGACAGCATGTGTGGTAATAACCTTTGATAGCCTATGTGGTATTTAAGAGAAAAAACTCTTTATTTCGTACATGGATATGATGATGAGTTATTTATGTTTAAATATTGTTACGTTATTTGAGATTGAAGTATCATTATGCATTTACTTACTGAGTATGCAAACTCACTCTTTCGTATGAAATCTTATTTCAGGAAGAGTAGACTAAAGATTGCATCCAATATACTTTTCAAAGTCGTTGTCTAGTAGTGTAATAGAGGTTGGGTCAGTATGTAGTCAGTTAGTATTTTAGTTTGATTATTCATGTATGTTTTGTTATAAATAATTACTAAGTGGTGAACAAGAGACATAATGAAAAAAAAAATTTAATCAGGTCTTTTAAATGACAATGGATAGACTTAAAGAGAAATTTAAATGATTATTAAATGGGATGTGACATATGCAATGATCATTTATCTAATGCACATGTTCATGTGGGATTGCAAATCATTTATGAAATGACTAGCTTCTTGTAAGGGTGTTAATGAATGACAAATGGGTGTTACAATTCTTTCCCTCTTATAAAGAATTTCATCCTCAAAATTCAATACCTGTAAACAAATGTGGATATTGTCATTTCATGTTATTTTTGGTTTCCTATGTAGCCGCTTCTTATGAGTGGTTTCTCTATAACACCTTAACTAAAAGGATTTCTCGATTTCATAATTACTTTGTTATATAACTAATAATTTTCATAGGTTCTTTAACATAACTTACATCGTTTGCAATTGTTATTGTTGGATCCTTAAGTATGTGTGTAGGATCAAATCGAGGAGCATACTCGCATGAAATACATCATGAATTTGAGCCATCTCTAGTGGTAGTGCTAACCTGTAAGCTAGTAGACTAATTCTTTTTAAGATGTCATACGACCTTATGTATCAAGGACTCAGTTTCCCTTTCTTACTAAATTTAATTATTGCTTTCCATGTTGAAGCTTGAGGGAAAACTTTGTCTCCTACCTCTTATTCCATTTCTTTTATGTATTAGTTTGTATAGCTCTTTTACCTCTCTAATGCTGCTTTAAGCTTGCTCTTAATTACCTTTACCTTGTCCATAGTGTCTTGCACTAGTTCTAGCCCTTTTAAAACATGCATCCTTTCTTCATTATAGACAAGACTTCAGCATTTTCTTCCATATAGTGCTCATATGGTGCCATATGTATACTGCTATGATAATGATTATTATAAGAAAATTCAATCATGGCAATATATTCATCCTATGTACCTTTTAACTCTATCATATAAGCTCAAAGCATGTCTTTAAGTGTCTAAATTGTCCTTTCTAATTACCCATCTATCTGAGGATGAAAAGTAGTATTGAAACTCAACTTAAAACCCAAAGTCTTTTATAAACTGACCCAAAATCATGATGTAAATTGTGGATCTCTATCTGATATATAGGACACTGGAATGCCATGTAATTTGACAATTTCATCAATAAATTTCTTGGCCAAGTTTTTAAGTGAACTATCCCATCAAATAAGCAAAAAATGAGCTGACTTAGTCAATCAATGATCACCCATATGGCATCATTCTTCTTCAAAGTTCTCGGTAACCCATATACAAAGTCTATGGTTATTCTTTCCCATTTCCATACTGGAATCGTAAATGGTTTCAATTTTCAAATAGTGCTTGATGCTATTTTTGATTTGCTAACAAGTCAAATATATTGAAACATAGGATGTTATATCTTTCTTCATCTTAGGCCACCAAAAATGAGATCACAGGTTATTTTTTATTTTTGTCATTCCCGGATGCATGACATATGGAGCATTATGTGTTACTTCTAGGATTTCTCTTTACAAGTTATCAAAATTTGGAAGACAATACGAGATCCAACATCAAGGCATCATTCTAAATATCAAAATCATTATGTTTCACCTATTTTACTTTTTCAATAATTTTCTATAACTTTGGATCATTCTCTTGTGCTTCTTTAGTTCGATCATGCAACATTAGTCTCACTTGAAAAGTAGCAACTAATACTCCATTATTTTGCATATTTAGTTCCACATTCATAGCTCGTAATTGAACTAAATAAGATAATGAAAATACTTTTAAATGAGCTGCACTGCTTCTTGATTTCCTACTCAAAGCATTAGTAACCACATTTGCCTTCCTTAGGTGATACTTAATGGTGCAATCAAAATCTTTTAGCCATTCTAAGCACCACTTCATCTTTAATTATTTTTGGCTCAACAAATACTTCAAGATCTTGTGATATGTAAATATCTAAAAAGTTTTTCCATACAAATAATGCCTTCATATTTTCAAAGCAAACACAATGACAACAAATTCTAAATCATGTATTGGGTAAGTTAATTTATACAATTTTAGTTGTCTAGATGCATATGCAATTACCTTACCATGTTGCATTAAATCACATCCTAAACCATGATGAGAGGCGTCGCTATAAACTATAAATCCTCCATTACCTACAGGAATGGCTAACACTGGAGTAGATGTCAATCTATTTTTTAATTTGTAAAAACTCTTCTGACATGCTTTAAACCACTAAAATGTTTTTCGAAGTAACTTAGTCAAAGAAGCAATTATAAGTGAAAATTCATCAAATCGATGATAATACCCAACTAGTCCTAAGAAACTTCGAACTTCTGTTACACTCTTTGGGGTTTTTCATTTTCCTAGCTTCAATTTTATTTGGATCCACCTCTTTGCCCTTTTTAGAAATTATATGGCTAAAAAATACAATATGATCAATCCAGAACTCACATTTGCTTAATTTAGCAAATAACTATTTTTCTCTCATAATTTACAATACAATTCTTAAATGTTGTCCATGTTCCTCTTTACTCCTTGCATACATCAGTATGTCATTAATGAACATAATTATAAATCTATCCAAGAAAGGCTAAAACATCTTATTCATAAGAGCCATGAATGCAGCTGGTGCATTAGTTAAACTAAATGGCATCACCAAAAATTCATAATGCCTATAACTAGTTCAAAAAGCAATCTTTGGTGCATCTGGATTTGAAATTTTAAGCTGATAATAGCTAATTTCAAGTCAATTTTAGAAAATACATGTGCTCCTTATAACTCATCAAACAGACCATCTATTTTTGGTAAAGGATAGTTGTTCCTCATAGTAACCCAATTCAACTGCCTATAATCAATACACAACCTTATTGTCCTATCTTTATTTTTAATAAATAATACTAGAACACCCCATGGTGACACACTAGGTCTGATGAATCCTTTTTCAAGTAGTTCTTGTAATTAAGTCTTTAACTCTTTTAACTTAACTAGAGCCATCCTCTAAGGTCGAATGTATACTGATGTTATTCTTGGAACTAACATAATCTTGAATTCTATCTCCTTGTCAAGTGGAAAACTGGGTAAATCAGTTGGTAATACATCTAGAAACTCATTTACAACTAGAATATTCTCAAGTAATTCTTTAGTGAACCTTGTGTCACATGTGCCAAATAAGCCTCACAACCACCTTCGATTATGTGAAAAGTCTTTATAGTAAAAACTATACATGTAGGTACAATTTGTCTTTTCCTTTGAAACACAACCCTCATTTGATTTGGAGATTTCAGAACAACTTCCTTAGTAAAATAATTCATTATTGCATGATATTTGGTTAACTAGTCCATACCCAATATCATATCAAATTCACAAAGAGGCAATAATACTAGATCAACATTCAACTCAATATGATCAATGTGAATCACACAATCATGACTTACCTTATCCACAATCATCACATCTCTTAAAGGAGTACTCACACATAGGTTAAAACCTAAAGGTTGATGCTTACTACACAATTGGGATACCATGTTCAATGAAATGAATGAATGTGTGGAGCCAGGATCAATTAATACATCAACTTCTAAATCATAAAGAAAAACTTTACTAGTGCTAGCTTTTAGAGTAGCGACAGCTTCTTGCCTAGTTATGGCAACTACTTTAGCCTACATTTAGGTTTTAGAACTCTGTCCTTCTGATCTGCTCATACCTTGCCCAGTTCTATTTTCTCTACCTCTTTGTCTACCCTTGCTAAAAGATAATCTAGCTCCATTTGTTTTTAAAGCTTCGGTTGTGGATTCTGATGTAACTCTGCCTCTACCCCCTCTCTGATATTATAGGTCTTTCAGGATAATCTCTAAGCATATGATTAAAATATCTATAAAAGTAGCACTTGCTAGTCAGTTTCCTACATTCATCCATATGTTGTCTCCCATAATGCACACATTAGGGTCATTATTGCATAACTTGGTCTTGACCTCTTCTTGCATAAGATGATGCTCCTAACCCCCTGCCTTTATAGCTAGAGTAACCACCTGTAGGACTAAACTGTGATGGCATGTAATCTCCACATTTACCTTTCTTTCTATTAAAATCTCGTACAAACTCAGTAGGCCTCTTTTTTACTCATTGCTTCATTATTTCTTTTTCCAATCTCTCCATCATGATTATAGTAGCTTTGAGCTTGGTATAACTTTCAAGGTCTATAATTGTGATCTTGCTTCTGATCTCATATCTCAGTCCCTCTTTAAACTTTTGATATTTATCTTCATTAGTCGCCACCATAAATGATGCATAATGAGATAATTGATTAAATTTTACCTCATACTCTGCTACAGTCATCTCCCCTTATTTCAAATTCAGAAATTCCCTTCTTTTGTCATCTTTGTACACTTCTACCATGTTGAACTCAGGAAGAAAATCATCCCATGTAAGCATTGGAGGTTGGACATCACTCCCTAAAATGGTTTTCCACCAATCATATACATCGCCCTTGTAATAATGACATTACATAATCAAACTATTCTTATGGTGTGCATTTTATCAAATTCAAAACTCTTTATTTATTTTTAGCCATGTTTCCACCACAGCTGGATCTATGGCACCATTGAAGTCAATTACACTCTATTTTCTCAATTCGTCATACCTTCTTTCTCTTTGATTTTTTAGACCTTGCACTGTTGGTTCACCAGTTCTATATTTTGGTTACCTATGAGATATGTGTTGTGCATTAGAATGTGTAGGAGATCTAACTTTGTTAGCAAGTTGATTTCTTAATGGTTGATATGATGGTTCTACAGAATGCAAATCGACTGACTTCATTTATTATGAATGCTAAGGAAAGAATGTTTGGAGAACATGTGACCCCAAGGCATTGAACTCACTCCTTTAATTAAATGATGTGTTTTAAAAGATAAAAAGTTATTATTTTGAATGATAACAAAACTATAATAAAATCAAAAGAAGTTCTAATGTTTGTATTTTAGTGTTTTTGGATGATTTGAACAAACTTGACGAATGTTAAAAGGGGAGATTATTATCAACGCTAGGGGAAGAATGCTTCGAGAACATGTGACCCCAAGACCCGACAAATGTTAAAGGGCATGAACAAGTACAATGGGCATTGTGTAAGTTCAACTGGCATTGAAAACTCCAATAGGCATTGGCAATTAGGCAACAAACATTAAAGATGTGCTATAAATGCCTAAAATCTTCCAGACCTTACAACGGGCATTATCCTTTTGCAATAGGCATTGGAGAAATGCTTCAGGTTAAGTTGTTCTGGACCTCACCATGAGCATTATAGTTTTGCAATGGGCATTGATCTGGCCTACCAACAGGTATTGCATATTCGCACCTAGCTTTGAACAAGTGTCCAAACTTGAGCTAAAGTTTATAGAACTTAAAATGAGCAATGGCCTTTCTTAACAAGCATTAAAGGAGTTCCCAAAGAGCATTGTGAATTGCTTAACGGATATAGAAAGCAACTATGCAAAGTTTGGAAAATAGAGCATATCAATTTAAGCTTTCTAGAAATGAATAATGAGCATTATTCTTGCTTCAACAGGTGTTGTTATCAAAACCAATGGGTGTTGAATCATGAAGAAAGGGCATTGGAAGTAACCATTACAAGTTCAATAGGGTTGATGAAGAATAATGGGTATTGTCACCTTTAAATAATAGTTTTATAGAAAAGCTATCAAACTAAACATCAATTATTCTAATGGCTAGTTTTGGAGTTTGGCTATATAAGGAGCATTTTTTAAGACTATAATGGTTAGAGAAAAGTAATAAAAACCTTATGAACAAGTGTGAACATCTTTGTAACTCTTTGTACAAACCTTTTATTGTGTTGTTTTCTATTTTGATAGAGTAAGGATTATTTTTGTTATTCTTTTTGAAAGTAGGTTTTCTTGAGCACTAAAAGTGCATTTACTGCCTAATTAAGAGGCATTTGTACCTTAGAAAATATAAGGGGTTGGGTTGGCTCTCTTGCTTCTTATAAAAGAGAGTGATTGTAAAGGTTGTTCTTGAGCCTTGAAAAGGGAAGGTTGTCCTTAAGCCTTGAAAAGGGAAGGTTGTCCTTGAGCCTGTAAAAGGGAAGGTTCTTCCTTATCCTAAAAAAGGGAAGGTTTTGTTCTTGAGCTTGGAAAAAGAATAGAAAGGCCTAAGTGAAAACTTGAGGAGTGGAGTGGGCACATTGCCAAACCATTATAAAATCCTTGTGTTTGTGTTTGTTTTTTATTTATAACCCAATTCACTCCTGTTCTTATGTTGCCACATATGCCACACATTCCAACATTTAGTATCAGAGCCTAACCTCTTTTGAAGCTCAAGTGTAAGAGGTCCATGATCATGGCAATCATTAAGTCCTCTTACTGTGGAAGCTTTCTAAAAAATGGACTAATTCAAACCAAAGGAAGCAATATGTCTATGGAGTTAGAAGACCATCATCAAAAGGAAAGAAAGAGAAGGAGCTTAATGAATTCCATATCTACAAGTGCTGATAAATTCTTCTACAAAAGAAGGATAAAGAATAATAAGGCAAAAAAGAAAGCGAAAGCTAGATGTCTAATGGCCATGGAGGATTAATCGAATAAGGGCTCTTCAAATGAGGTATGTAAATTTAATGATGATATCAATGAGATGTTCACAGTAGAAAATCTTGTTGAGGCCTCAAAATCAACAAATAATTATTTGGATAAATATTTTTATATAAATCAAATTTAAATATTTCTAAAATTAAAGATGAGCTTCTTATAAAAGTTAAATGTTTGAGAAAAGAAAAAGAGGAATTACTTTCAAAAGCACTTTTCTTATATTCGAATGAAAGAGAGTTTTTAAAAATAAAAATTGATGCTTTGGAAAGGGAAAATGAAGAGTTAAATTCTAAAAATAAATTTTATGAAACTCTTTCCAAACAAAATGATAGTTTAAAAAAAGAGGTTTTGGACTTGAAAACTTCCTTTCAAATTTGGAAAACAAAAATTGGATTAACTTTTAGGCTTTTAAAGAGATTCTGGGGCAAAACATGGCTTTGGATATAATCATGCCACTTCCTCTACTTCTAAAAGTGTATTTGTTAGAGCTTCACTTTTTAGAACACTTAGTCTCTAAGGTGTTGAATCATAAAGCTCTTCACAAAAGGCTAATGCCAATGCAAAGCCTAAAAGCACAACACTAGTACATGTATACAATAAAAAGCCAAGACAAAAGGTTAATCATGCTTATATGTATGCATCTCAAAACATGCTACACTCTGCACCTAGAAGAAAAATTACTCATGATCACACTGACTCTAGGGTGCATATACAAAAAACTCATGTGCATGATCATAATCACTCACACTTTCACAGGCCAAAGGCAAATCAGGCCTTCTTTTACGAAATGCACAGGTTCTGTCACATTTTAAGCATCAATCTTTTAGGAAGCCGCCTAACTCATGGTCTACACAAGAGCTTAAGAAAGCATGTGTATGGAAATGCTTTTATTATGGAAATTTTGGCCATAAAGCATACTTTTGTTATGCTAGGTTGAGAGATGAACATGTTTATGCTGCTAACCCCCATAGACCCAAGAGAAAATTCGTACCAAAGAAAGTTTAATTTTGCAGGTTTGGAGGCTCCTCACCCTCTACTTGAAATAGAGAATCAAATGTTATTGGAGCTGCAGAAATTGAAGAAGAACTGAAGTTTTTTTTGAAAAAGATTTGTATTTTGAATAATGCAACAATTGGAATTAATTAGTATCAAATGGTATAATTAATTATAATATATCTCTATCCCTCCTTTTGTTTTATTCAACATGTGTTTGCTGAAGGAGAGTTTATTTTATGAACCATCAATGATATTAGTTTGAATTTTTATTTTTAGGAATTTCTAGTAACTATCCTTTCCTTTCTTACTTTCCTCAATTTGTAAAGAGAACATGTGACCCCAATTTATGTTAAATGAATTTGTTTTTGAATATCTTTGGTGATTTGTTAAAAGAAAGCATAAAGATATGGGGAGTTTTCCTTTGCTAAGTGTTCTATATTTTTGGTACCATTTTGTTTGCTTTATCTTTGAGGAAGTTCGTCTAGATGTTAAGAAGAGAATGTTTGCATGTTTTTAAGGGGGAGAACATTTTTTTAAGGGGAAAATTTTTTTATATCTTTATCTATTGATGACAAAAAGGGGGAGACGTTTTGGATGCTTTGATTGGATTATTTGATTGCTTTGTTTGGTATAACCTATGTGCATAGCCTAACACTTGGTATCTCCTATGTGTTTAACATCCAACATTTGGTATCTTATGTGGTACAACATGTGTATAATATTTATGTTGTCCCTAGGCACCAAGAAGGGGGGGTTGAATTGGTGTTTAAAAATTTCAACAATAAAGAAAAGGGGAATAAGAAAGAGTAGAATAGAGACAACCGATTTATAGTGGTTCGGGTATAATTGACCCTACGTCCACTCCCTAATTAACCAATTGGGTATTTCACTATCTCAAGGTGTTTTCAAGCTCACACCCAACTTGTACAACTTGTGTTTTGATGGCTAACACACAACCTTATAACAATGTTGTTGGTCTAGGATAATCAATCCTAGGTTTAGAACCTTTTTTGATCTTGACAAAGTAGATTGATCATCACTAATATTTCAAATAAGTGTTGTTCTTGCAGAATTGAATCAAGCTCTCAAGAAGAATTGAAGAAGTTGATAAACTCCAAAGTGACATGTAAATCGCGACCGCAATCTAGGATTCGAGATCGCGACTCATGTTAGAACATGCTGAAAATCAAGCAGGTGAAATCGCAGAGCCATTCTCGACCGCGATCCTTGGAAAGAAAGAAGTCAGATTGACACAAATGAATTCGCGGTATAAGTCTCATTTGAATCTCGACTGCGAATTTCAAAGAAATTCAAGAAGGAATCAAGTTCACAACTACAGCCTAACAAGTGTCCCAGAAGACTGTTGGAAGTTAAAAATCACGGAGACATCTTGCTGGTAGCGACCGCAATCCCTGTGGAAGAAAGTTAACCACTTTGGCAGATGGATTCGTGGCCTATATCGTGGCCTGTGCAAGAAAATTCGCGACCGCGACTTCTAAAAGTAGGTAAAAGACAACGGCTATATTTTCCTGGTGAACTAATCAGAAGCTGCCACGTGGACTAGCCGTTAGACACAAACGAGGTTTCCCTTGAAGAATTTGGATTTCGTGACTACGATTTCATCCTGATAAGCATTAAATGCAAAATCTGTCAAGCATGTCTGAAAGATTTGATGAGCTATGATCTGCAACGTCTCTTTGGTGAAGTTTAAGCATAAGTAGGAACAAGAAGCAAAAGTATATACGGAACAAACATTGATCATAAAGATAAAAGTAATTGTTTAACATAAAGAGATGCAAAAAAGAACAAACTTTTATCGATATACTAAATGTGAGATCACAAGTTTGATTACACAAGGTAAACAAAGAAAAAACAAAGTACTAAAAGAAACCTAAAAACTAAAAAGCTAGAGAATCACTATCGTATCCAGACGAGTCATCTGCAGTCTCTTAAACGCCACCTTTAGCCTCATCTCCGTCTTCCACACCTTGATCTCCATCTTGTGTATCGTCAAATTTTGTAAAGTCGGGGAGGTGGCAGGGAGGAATTCCAAGCTTTTCTTGAAGATCCACCATGTCTTTGTAGAGGTGGGAGAGGAATAGAGATCGTCTCTTCATCATCTGCATGAGCTTATCAAGCTTGTTGTTGATGGTGAAGAGCGATACTTTTGCCTTTAGCTTTGGTGGAAGAGGAGCAGAAGGGGCCGAAGAAGGAACCTCTTCAAGGTGGAGGTGCTTTCTTTTAGATGCGTGAGAGCTCTCCAGTCGCTGTGCACCATAAGCGTTAAGCAGATAGGCATAGGAGTCAGGGTGTATCACCTTGGCATTGACGAGGTAGGCGAGATATAAATAGTTCTGTGAAGGCAAATACTTTTTGGTAAGAAATTTTTCCTTATCCTCATCTAGAGCGCCCACAAAGCGATAGATCGCGGTGACATGCGATGGAAGCAAGAATTGACTCTTCGGCTTGGTGCTCATGTGAATCAATTGATCCACTAGATACCTGCTGGTCTGGATAGGCTTATTCTTGACTAGGCAAAATAGGAACGCAAGATCCTTTTGCGAGACTTTTTCGTTCCCATCGTCCCTTGCATTGATGGAGAATGTGATTATTCGGTGAAGAATCCAAAATGGTAATGTCTTGATATGCTTTGCCAAGGAAGACTGTAGGTCGTGCTTAGCCTCGATAGAGATCTCGCCCAAAATTTCAAATAAATTACATCGAGAGCAACAATAACAAAAGGAATGTGCTCACTGATTTGAAAAGTGAAGAGGCTGGACAATTGCTCAAAAGTGATGAAGTAGGGATCATTGAACGCCCAAAACGCCATACCATATTGCCCCGCTGGAGACTGCATTTTACAGCTCAATTGAACCGTGCACATAAACTCCTAAATGATTTCCTCGTATTCGGGTTTCGCACGAAAGATAAAGTCATTCCAGCCAAGATTGGACAGGAATGCCCGAATTTTGTTGGCAAGACCAAGGGACTCGAGCAGAAATGAAGATGGAATTTTATTAGGGAGGATGGTTTTAGAGAGATTGGCTTTGTACCTCTTCTTTTCTAAACGAGTAACTCCCTTCATGTTAAGGAGAAAATGAGGAACAGAGGGTTATGCAATTCCCTTGCCCTTGTCTGCTTTGGATGCTTTCTTTGGTGCCATGAAGAATGCTTGAGAAATAGAAGGAAGATTTGAGAGATTAGGAGATTTGAAGGTTTGTAAATTGAAGTTGTGATGAAATCACTATTTAAGAGGGGTATTTATAGGCTTCAAGGGGTGCGAAAACGGTAATAAACGGCTAGAAATTGATTAAATGAAGGGTTGGCAACATTGGCAATTAAATCTCATAAATATGAGTCGGTTACTATAATTCGCGTCCACGATTTCCTCAGTCGCGACTGCAAATTTCGAAAAATGTGAGTAACGGACAAATTTTCCTCAGGAATGCACATTGCAACAGTCAGAATTTTGAAAAATTGACAAAATTTGGGTGGAGAGTAATTTTCACGACCGCGAATAGACATTTGACAGCCGGTAAAGTTGACTTGTAATTCACGACCGTGAAGAATGAATAGCGACCGCGAATTGTGAGTCATCAAGGATAAGAATGAAAATTTTGAAAAAACATGTGATCTCCTAAAAATAAATAATAAAACCTTCCATATCAATCATCAATCAAACATATCACACACACATATCACATAAGATCAAACAAGAATTTTCACTTGAGGGAGCTTCCATCAAGCATTCCCAATTCTCTCTTAATGAAGTGCATCCTTTCTTCATTTAAAGGTTTAGTGAAAATATCTACAAGTTGATGATTAGTATCAATGAATTCTAACACAACATTACCTTTTTGCACTTGATCTCTAAGAAAGTGATGCCTAATATCTAAATGCTTACTTCTAGAATGTTGGATGGGATTCTTTGAAAGATTAATAACAATAGTATTGTCACATTTGATAGGAATATGATCAATTACTCTACCAAAGTCCTTTAATTGTTGTTTCATCTAAAGAACTTGGGTGCGACATTAACCCGCCGCCACATAGTCGGCTTCCGCAGTGGACAAGGCAACTGATACTTGCTTTTTACTAAACCAAGAGACTAGACATTCTCCTAGGAATTAGCAAGTCCTGAAAGTGATTTTTCTATCTAAAAGACTACCTGCGTAATCCGCATCCGAATACCCTACTAGGCTTAAGGAAGAGTTACTAGGATACCAAAGTCCTAAGTGAATAGTGCCATGTAAATACTTGAAAATTCTCTTTACAACATTCAAATGAGATTCCCTATGAGAAGATTGAAACCTAGGACACATATAAACACTGAACATTATATCTGGCCTAAAAGTAGTAAGATAGAGTAGAGATCCGATCATACCTCGATATCTCTTTTCAT
>CATIWR010146345.1:0-31067 GCA_949677035.1 Omphalea diandra
TATATATATATATATATATTCACTCTAAAAACAATTTTAATATGATTTTGAATGTTTATTTTATTGTTTAGAATAAAAAAACATGAGATTTGATATATGGTGAATGAAAAACAATTAAAAATGAACATATTTAAACTCAAAATCAGTCATAAGAGAGAGAGAAAATCAAGTAGTTATAGGTTAAAGATGATATTTGCGTTTAATTATTCACACAAAAAATAGTTTGAAGAAAAATTTTTATTTTATGTTTATTTTTTATTAATGTAGTCATCGATAAACAAAAAAAAATTTAAAGATTATGTTTGCATTTAGTTCTCTTTACACAGTAAAATATTTATAAATGATTTATCACTAATTTATTTTGGTTATTATTGAGTTACAAGTGGTTTATTACTGATTGAAAATTGTTAAAATTTAAATACAAAAAACAGTTTGCAGAAAAATGTTTATGTTTTGTTGATGCAACCATCGATAAACAAAAAAAAAAAAAACAATTAGATTATAGACATCATTTTCAACTTCTAATAAATGCGATTTTCTCACTCTTTATGACTAATTTTTAACTTAAAAATATTTATTTATTTACTATTTTTCATCTAAAATATATAAAAACTCATCATTTTTTATTAAACACAACAATAATAATAAAAATAACTATTAAATCTTAGAAAATAAAAATAAAATCTCAGTAAAATATTTATAAATAGTTTATTATTGATTTATTACTAGGTTACAAATAGCTTATTACTGATTTAAAATTATTAAAAATTAAATACATAAAACCATTTATAGGAAAATGATTATTTTATATTTATTTTGTATTTATTTTTTGTTGATGTAACCATCGATAAACAAAAGTAAAGAAAAAACACAATTAAAAACGAGGATATCATCTTCAACCTCTAATAAACACGATTTTTGCTCTTTTTATGATTGATTTTTAGCTCAAAACTATGTATTTGTTAACTATCTAAAATACATAAAAACTCATCATTTTTTATTCCAAACAATAATAACAACAAAAATAATTATTAAATCTTAGAAAACAAAAATAAAATCTCATAATCTCCTTTTCATTTTCTTCTTTTTTTAGAGAGAATATATAAAAACTCATCATTTTTTATTCGCAATAATAATAACAATAAAAATAACTATTAAATCTTTGAAAATAAGTACAAAATCTCACAATTTCATCTTCATCATCTTCATTTATTTAGAAAGAGAAAATAAGTGAAAGAAATAAAAACAAAGAGATAAATTCTCATGCAATATATAAGTCATATTATGTTTAACTCGATAAAACAAAATATGAGTAGCTTTCCTAAATAAAGATTTCTCAATAAATTAAAACATGAAAAAGATAAAAAAGAAAAATAAAAGAAAATATGAGCATAAAAAAATAAAAATAAATGTACTATATCTCTTTTTAGAATATGTAAGATATAAAGTCTTTGAAAAAAAAAAAGAAAAAGTGCAGTGTGTTATTATCTTAAAGTGAAATCCAGCATAGCCCAACACAGAGTCACCCTATTTACCATCTGAACGCCTTAGGCCATCCTCACGAATAAAAACAACTGCTAATACAGTTATTAATTTAATATTTTATTTATCATTAATACGGGCCATGAGCAATCAACCAAATTTTAATATCAAAATATTCCTAAAAAAAGAAAGAAACCCGCACGAGACAGATCAAGCAATAAAAAAAAGAGAGACAGTGGATTGAAAGCGCGATCTGAATGGATGTCACGTACGGACGATGGGGACAACAGTAATTTCGGCGAAGAGCTTCTTACAAAATTGGTAGTTTATTTTTTTTAAAAAAAAGATAACAGTCATTTAAATGAATATGTATATTCTGAACTTGCGTCACCGTACATTCTTTATAAAACTCACCGTTTCATTTAAAAGTTTTATAGTTATTGAAATTCTATCACATATGTATGTAAAATGAGACTTTAATACTTTAAATTTTTTTTTGTTATTTTATTAATCTTTTCTCTTTATTATTAAATCTAAATTAAATTTATGTAATATTCATATAGTTTTAATTCAAAATTTCTATTACTATTTAATTTTATTTAATTTTAATTTTAAATTTTTATTTTATATAAAAATTAAATAAGTTAAATTTTTAAAATAAATGAACCTGATAATTTAAAAACTTAAGATAAATACCAAATAAAAATAAATATACTTATAAATCAATAACAGTTTAAAAATAATGTGCCTAGAGCAACAAAAATATATCCGAAATAAGAAATAATGTACCTATAATACAAAACTAATATACTTATAAATCAACAACAATATATATTCAATAAAAAATAATGTACCCCTAATAATAACAATATACTTGAAAATAAAAAAATAATTTACCTAAAATATAACACTAATGTACTTATAGTATAAAGTCAGTGTAATTCTTTTATAATATTAATTTACTTTCATATCAAACGCTATGTGTTGCGATTTTAAATTAATATACATATATTTTTAAATTAATATACATATAGTACAACAAAAAAACACCTAATGAATGTACTTGCAGCACAATACAAATGTACCTAGATATTTGAATAATATACCTCAATAAAAAAATAATGGACTTAGAGTAATAACAATATTTTGTGATAAAAAAATTTATTAAAAATATTTATAATAGATATATGTATTATTAAAAATATTTGTCAAATATATTTATGATATAAATATTTATGAAAAATATTTATTAAAAAATATGCTTAGAGTAATAATAATATTTATGATAGAAATATTTACTATTAAAAATATTTATAATGAAAATATTTATGTGATTTGAAAAAGGAAAGAAGCTTTTATAGCAAAAGAAAAGAATTGGACATGAAAATCTGCTGCAAAAAAATAAAGAAGAAAATCAATTGCAAAGAAACAAATAAATTAGTAAAAAAAATGACATATTGACAAAAGAATTACAAACTATTCTGGATATGGTCCATGATATCTATTGTGAATTTAAATCCAAACACTAAAATTTTAAAAATTATCAAAATAGATCAGAATTTTAAAATTAAATACAATGTTAACCTAGTTTATATATTTATAGTATAATTTCTAATGAAATTTGATTGATATAACTTTTATATTTATATATTTCATAAATATAGCTATTATACTATTATTTATTTTAATAAAAATATGTGTTAAATTAACATTGTACTTAATTTCATAATTTTAGTTTATTTTAATAATTTTTAAAGTTTAGTCAAAATCACACTAACACGTAAATGTTTGAATTTTAATTACTATTAGACCCAAAAAAAATTTAAGAAAATGGATAGAGTTGAAAAAGTATGATGTTTTTTGGGTCTTGAAGTCTAACTAACGGACAGAAAATTTCTTTTTCCCTAGTTTGGTTCACTAGTTAAAAAACATAGATAAAAAAAAATAGCAGCTTGCGTGTGACATCATAAATTGCTGCCTAAATTGTAGTAATAATAATAATAATAATAATAATAATAATAATAATAATAATAATAATAATAAAGACCTCTTCTTTTCTATCTTTATAGATTTTGAATTACCATAAAATTACCCATAGTTACTATTGGGTACGAATACTAAATAATTACTACTGGGGCCATAATTTTATCTTGAATAATTTTGTAAATCTGATAAGCTTTACTGTGCAATCTTTAATTTTGAAATTAGTTCAATGGGTTCAATTCATCCATTGAAACATGATTAGATCCAACCCTGGGTTGGATCAAACTTTCATAAATATGGGGGGCATTTTATTGAGATGGTAGATTCTCCTCAATCTCTTGTTGCACATCATTTGTTGACGTTAATAACACTACTGCTGCATTGGTAATGAACTGTGCTGGCAGGATAGAAATTCCCAGCTTTATAGCTAGCAATCCGTTCATATTCACAATCAAGGAAGAGAATACTGGGATAGTGTTATTTGTTGGAGCTGTGATTGAGCCAAACCAACTAGACCCTACTCGAATTTTTAGCAACATTAGAAATACATTGGGCTAATGACACCAAAATGAGCGGATCTGCAGACATAATCTAATGGTAAATGGTAAAATGCATTTGCATGATGAGTGAGGATCTCAAATTTATTAATTTTTAGTGGTATTTTGCATGTTATAATGAGAGATTATTAAAAGGGGAAAGCAAGAAGCTTCCAATGAACCAAAACCAAATGATACCAAAATGAGCTAATTTTTAGTGATACTGTGCATGTTTTCTTATCTTAAGAATTACGAGCTTAAACTCTTACAGCCCTCTTTTTCTTTTAAGAAATTTTCACATATATCAGAAAAAAAAAAAAAAAAAAAAAAAAGGAAGACGAAGAAGATATGATACTCTGAATCAGCAACATCAAAATGCTGCTTTTTTGTGACGGAGTAAAAGCAAAACTCTGAATCATCAAAGCACCAACCAAGTTCCTCTGTTGTTTTCCACCACGGTCCTTTCCTTTATCGTTTCGAAAGAAATTACAAGGAGATTGTTACATGATTTTGAGCAGTGGTAGCTCCAGCTTCTGTTCGTTTGGAGAGGGGTTAGCTCCAAAGTGAATGAAGAAGGAACAGAAGCTGCAGCTAGCACTGCTCCAAAGTTGATAAAAAAGAGTGCCAGGTTGCACCCTCCAAGCTTTGTAGCTGAGACCATCCTGTCATGTTCGCAATCAAGGAAGAAAATTCCGGGATTGTGTTCTTTGTAGAAGCCGTGCTTAACCCTTCATTGGTTTCTTGAAGTCTTGCAGAATTATTTTAAAAGCTATATTGCAAATGTAACACTTCATTGTGTTCTTGTTTTTCTCAGTTAGATGTAAAATTAGTTGAGGTGGACAAGAGAAGTCTTGGTGTCATCACATAATAATACAGATGGTCAACTTGCTCCTATTTAAAAATTTGCGTTGTAATTATCGGCTCTGTGCTATTTTGGGAGGTTATTTTTGTATGCAAGTGTTTGCGTTGCCACAAACAAACAAGAGATACTAGAATGGGACAATTTTCATAATGGTGTAAAAAAAAAAAATTAGTGAATTAATGTGAATGAAAAAATATTTATAAAAATAGGTTGAATAAAAAAATATTTAGGTTTTAAGAGTGGTCAAACAGAGTCGTCCGTCAATTTAACTGGCGGACGTCAGTTTAAATGACCAAATTTTTTTTTTTAATTTTCTAAGCTTCGTCTGCCAGTATCACTGGCGGACGAAGCCTTAATTGCTTGCAAAATGCAATTGTTGGCCGGGTGGCCAACTTTTATCCCACCCGGCCAACAAAATAAAATTATTATTATTATTATATTATTATTATATATTATATAATATTATTATATATTTTAAAATATAAAATATTATAAAATAAAGTATTAAAATATTTTAATGTAAAATATAAATACATTTAAAATTATTTAATTATTTCAACCATTATTATAAGAGACGAATAAATATTTTTTAAAAAAAAGTTGAGCACATAATATTATTAAAAGTAATAGTGAATTAAATTATGAAAATTATTTTATAGAAGAATAATTTTATATGTACAAATTGGAGAAGAAATAAATATTTTATTATTTCGATCTGTAATTTAATTGGTGAACAAGATAATATTTGTTATACTTGAATTATTTCATTCACTAGTTTAAGTGGCGAATGAAATAATTCAAGTATTTGTTCGCCACCCAAAATAATGAACGAAACAATTTAAGCATAATAAATATTCTCTTGTTTACCAGCTAAATTACAGATTGAAATGATAAAATATTCATTCGTTCGCTAATTTATGGATATAAAATTATTCTTCTATGAAATAATTTTCATAATTTTATTCACTATTACTTTTTAATAATATTATGTGCTCAACTTTTTTTAAAAAATATTTATTCGTCTTTTATAATAATGGTTGAAATAATTAAATAATTTTAATTGTATTTATATTTTTTTTATTTTATACTTTATATTAAAATATTTTAATACTTTATTTTATAATATTTTATATTTTAAATATATAATAATAATAATAATATAATAATAATAATTTTAATTTATTGGCCGGGTGGGACAAAAGTTGGCCATCAGGCCAATAATTGCATTTTGCATGCAATTGGCATGCATTTACGTGCATGCTAATTGCATGCAATTAAGGCTTCGTCCGGCAATATAACTATTTGACTACCCTTAAAATCTAAATATTTTTTTATTCAACCTACTTTTATAAATATTTTTTCATTCACGTTAATTCACCAATTGCTTCATCCCTAAGCAAATTGACAGGTGGCAACATAATGTCGACTTTGGCCAAATTGGCCTTCTTTATTTTGCCTATAAATAGGCAATAGCAGAGTGTTGAAAGATTGATCATCAGAGGATGAGACCGAGAGACCATCATAAAAGGGGCGGAGTTGGTCTTGAGTGAGAAAATATCTTGCTTTGATATGTGTTATAGAAAATTTGTGAGAAGAGTTTTATTATTCACTTGAGAAAGGTTTTTTCAAAGAGTGAGAAAGGTTTTTTCAAAGAGTGAGGTGAGGATAAATAATATTTTGGATTCGAGAAATACAGTGTGACTATTTTATGAAGTTTGTATTTGTATTCTTTTAGTGTTTATCTATAAAAGACTCTATTTATACCCATTAATTTTATTATTGAAAGAAAATTATTTAGAGTTTATCCCGTAAACACAGTCCAAATTAAAAAGTGAACCACGTTAAATCAACAGTATCATTTTTATTTTATAATTATTTGTATGCAGTTATATTTTATTATCTTTCCCGCCAACACAGAAATCAACCAAGTTAACGATATAGTTGATGTAATCTTTTGGACGCTGCAATGGAGTCAGCAGTACAGACCCTCATCAGCAATTTCAACATTAGTTTCTGTTTGACAATGGCAGTTCATGTTTTGCAAAGAAAGATGAAGAAGGGATCGAATCTAGTGTTTTCTCCTTTGTCCTTTCAACTCATGCTGAGCTTAATCACTGTTGGCTCAAAAGGCTCCACTTTAGAGCAGCTGCTGTCCTTCTTAGGATCGGAAAGTATCAGCCAGCTAATTGATTTATCTACCGTTGTCAATTCTGTATTTTTCTCAGCAAATGATGAAATCAAGAACTTGGAAAGGTCCAGCTGTCTCATTTGTCAATAGTGCTTGGGTGGATCAAAGTTATGGTTTGAAGCCTTCTTATGATCAAATTCTGAAAAAATTATATCATGCCACGGCCAAAGATGCTGACTTTGCAAATAAGGTAATTTTCTATTACACGCAAATTTTTTCCTTTTTTTTTTTTTTTTTTGTATTTGTGTTAGACAACCTATTGATGGTTTTTCCTTGAAGGCTGATCAAATGACAGATGAAATTAATCTCTGGGTGGAGAGTGCAACCAAAGGGCCCATCAGAAACCTCATTCCACAACATTGCTCTTGTTCTTGCAAATGCACTATACTTCAAAGGAACCTGGGATGGAAAATTCGATGTATCAAGAACAAAATATAATATAAAGAATTCTACCTTCTTAATGACCAGAGTGTTGAAGTTCCTTTCATGACCAGCAATGCCTATGAAAAACATCTTTATGGATCCTTCGATGACTATAAAGTCCTCAAGCTGCCTTACCAAAATGGTCAAGACGTCACCACCAGGCAGTTTTCCATGTTTTTCTTTCTTCCAAATGCAAAAGATGGCCTGCCAAGCTTAATACAAACTTTCAATTCGAACCCTGAACTTTATAACAAGAAATTCGAGTTACATGAAAAGGAGCTACCCCAATTTTGGATTCCAAGATTCAAGTTCTCATTCAAGTTTGAAGCGTCAGATACCTTGAAGGAACTAGGACTGGAATTACCTTTCAGTCATTTGGCAGAACTCACAGAGATGGTTAATTCTGGAAAATTACTCGTATTATCAAAAATATTCCACGAGCCACATATCGAAGTAAATAAAGAAGGAACAGAAGCTGCAGCTAGCACTGCTCCTAAAATTAGAAAGTGTTCTGGCAGGTTGAATCCTCCAAGTTTTGTAGCTGACCATCCATTCATGTTCCTGATCAAAGTGGAAAAGTCTAGACTACTGTTTTTCGCTGGAGCAGTGCTGAACCCGGGGTAATTCGCAAAATAATGTAAAAAAATAAAAAAAATTAGTGAAGGATGGTGAAAAAAAATATTTATAAAAATAGCGTAGATCAAAACTTATTTAGCAAAAATAGAAGTGGTCAAAAGAGTTCATACTTCAGTCAAACTAGCGAAAGTCACTATTTATCGACGTACAATTAAATGCACTTGATACGTCAGTTTAATTAACGGACTAATAGGTTGTCCGCCGCTTAAAGTGACAAATAGACAATTACTATTATTATTAAATTAAATTATAAATATATTAAATTAAATATAAAATTAAATATATTAAATATTATATTAATATTCAATATTCTAATTAAAAATTAATATTAAATTCAATATTTATAATTATAATTATATTACTTATTTTTATTTTTATTAATAAATTAAATATAAATATTATATTAATTAAAATGAAAATATTTTATTAATATTATATTAGCCGTAAAATTGACGGACCATTATAGAAAAAAGACAAATTTTTTGTGAATCATGGAAGGACTATAATTACATTATTTTGACACCTTTTATTACGGATAATTTGTAAAATATTTTTTTTTCACTAGGGATAATTTGTAAAATGTTTTTTTTTTTTGCAATTATTAGTGTTAAAATAGTGCAATTCTAGTCATTTCGTGATTTACAAAAAATTTATCTTCTTCTACAATAGTCCACTAATTTTATGGTTAATATAATATTAATATAATATTTTATTTAATTAAGATAATATTTATAATTATTTATTAATTAAATAAAAATAAAAACAAGTAATATAATTATAATTATAATTATTGAATTCAAAGATTAGTTAGAATATTAAATATTAAATTTTAATTAGAATATTAGATATTATTAATATCAATATTCTAATTAAATTTAATATTTTATTAATATTCAATTTAATATTTAATATTCTAATTAAAATTAATTTAATTTAATTTAATTTAATTTAACAATAATATTAATTGTCTGTCCGCCACTTTAAGTGGCGGACAGACTATTAGTTCATTAGTTAAACTGGCGGACCAAATATATGTAACGTTACATTGATAAACAGTAACGTCTGTCGGTTTGACTGACGGACGGACTCTTTTAACCACCCCTATTTGCTAAATAAATTTTGATCTATCCTATTTTTATAAATATTTTTTTCACCATCCTTCACTAATTTTTTTTATTTTTTTTAACATTATTTTGCAAATTACCCCGCTGAACCCTATCTTGGATGCTTGAAATTTAGCAAGTGCCAATGCATGTAAATATATTCTATGAAATAAGAGCAGTGAATGACTTTGTTCATAAACTTAAATCTGCCTTTTCCCTTCTCTTCCTATCTTGCTCACGATCAACAATAAAAAGAAATTTCCAACTTTATCTTCTATGGACGCTAACATTTGAACCTGATAGGTTCATCTCTAAAAAAAAAAAAATTCAAAGGTTCTTAGCAACCTATTAAATTTCACCTATTATTAAACCAAGCAAAATCCTACTCAAATTGGAAAATGTGAGAGCTGAACTCGCGATTTTCCCAATCAGTGTGCACTACTAAACATGAAACCCAGAAGCAATACCATGACAGCAATTCCTGCGAAGGCTGATTCCATAAGACGTTGAGCACAATAATAGGTTTGGAGTAGGCCCAGTCTGTTTGGCGCTCCTCAAGCTGCTCCACTGCATTTCTGTGCATGCGTACAGATGGCTCCTGAAGCATTATGCGACGGCTCCTAGCTCAAATGGAGGAGCCAAGCAGCCTTGCCACGGTGGGGCTGCAATGGGTGGCATACAAGGCAGCATCAATGTCTGCGGAGGTGGTCGGCTATCAAGTGGGTAAAGAGTGATGAGGTGTCCATAAAGTCTGATAGTGGAGACAAAAACAGAGAGGGCAATTTGAATTTAAATGCCACCTGAGTTTGGGATTTCTAAGGGCGGAAATAGATGAAATTCTTTGATGGGTAAATAAAAAAATAATTTTTATGATTTTTTCCCATTAAATTTATAAAAAAATAATTTTTATGATTTTTTCCTATTAAATTTAAGTGATTATAAAATGGTGGACTTTAGAGAAAAATTTACTATTCACTTTCTTTTTTCCTATTTTACTATCACTTTTTCAAATAATGAAATAACTTATTTTCCACCCTTCTTTCCCCACTTTTTTTTTTTCCCCAATTTTCTTCCCTTTTCAAACCAAGGCTTAGTGTTTTTTTTTTTTTTTTGAGAGCGGAGGTGATGTCAATTATTTAATTAAATTATAATTCTAAACTTATATTATACACCTAATAGAAAAACCTGATTCTTGCAATTTTATCTTTTATATTTTTGGAAAGAAAAATAATTTGTTGTCTTTTATCTATAATTAAAAGCTCTTAACAATAATAAGAAAATTCTCATTAATCAATACTCAATAATCCAACAAACCAAAGAAAATGAAAAGTCTAGATTAATGACTCAAATAAGTATGCTTCACATATTATGATTCAAATCAATGTACCAATTTCTGTCGGAAAAAAAAAATCAATGTACCATAAAATTTATTCCTTACGCCATGAAAAATAATAAACGATACGCCATGTTTTCGTTTCCGTACCACAACTCAGCATATCATTGTATGAATTGGGAAGTTATTATTGCTGACTTGCCTTTTCATTTATAATTAAAAGAAAATCAGTATTATATCAATCAAATAAATAAGAAATTAGAGATTAAAAAATCTATTGTAGAATAGAAAACAATTTCAAATGAACTATCAACTATATAATACAATTTTATAATGTTTATGTGGGCACTTGCACATGCATGTTTGACCCTTCTAACCAAAAATCCTTTCTATGAAGGTAAGAAAAAAGATAAGCCCTGAGTTTTGCTAGGTTGCTTCTTCACTATATGGTAATTGACCTTATACAGCACCCTGATTACTTGGTATAGTACCTACATTGGCTGCTGGACCTCTTCTATTGTGAAGCCGATACTTCTAAATCAGTCACAAGAACAGGAATTAACACTTTGGCACACATTATGAGTTAAAAAAGAATAAAATATATGGACCTTATACTTGCATATATTAGATTCATATAGTCCTATCACTATTAATTATGTTACCTGCAAATGACTCTTTACTTGATCATTGGTGAGCCCTTCAACCTTCATGACTTCTCTTATCTGTTTAGGTGTAGCCACTGCTCAAAAAACACACACACATCATATTTAAAGAAACGAAACAAAATGGAAAAAGAATGCATATGCTAGAGTATCGTTCTTTATTTTTCATGTGACTGAAACATCCCCAGTAAATTAAAGCTAAACAACTTCAAATGCTTGATTTCTTTTTAACTACGCTGCTCAGAACTAACCTTCAGGACCTCCTAGATAATCCAGAGCTTCCACAAACCTGGCATGAAGCTCTGGTTTCCAAGCTCTCCTATAATTTTTCTTTCCTGTAGGCTTTGATATTGACTTGGACTGAAACTTCAGTTCTCTCAATTTGCCATAGCCTAAGCCTCGTGCAACCTCCGGATTCTGCCATTTTGAAACTTCCAGCTCTGGAATAGCTGAACAATCCTTCAATGTACGGATTATTCGACCTCGTCCTTCCCTTTTGTTGGATAGATGAAAAGACTGAAAAAAAGTTTTCCTTCATTTCTTTAGAAGTCCCAAGTGATTATATCGCAATAAAATGCATGGTGCTTAAAGTCCCCAGTGATTATAGCACTATAAAATTATACCTGGATTGTACATGAGTCTAGTTTTGGTTTCTGCTTGTTTTGACCATGGTTAAGCTCGTAAAGTTGAGAAGAAGAGCTCGTAAAGCTTTTTTTCTCTTCTCTGCGATAGTTTTCAAGCGTTGCCCTCTTCATTATTTCATAGTTTCTCCTCTTCATTGATAAAAAGTCCATCAAAGGCTTCTCACAACTCTCAGAACTTTTACTCTTTTGTATGTTTATGACCTCCTCCTTCAATGTCTCAATAGCTACACCCACAAATTTTTTCAAAAAGAAAGAAATTAAAAAAAAAAAAAAAACACCCATCAAATCTAGAATAACTGATGACTTTCACATGAAAAAGAAAATCCATATATATTCTACTAATCTTATTTGCTCAATAAAATTAATCTCGTCTAAAATAATAACGTTATGAATTAATAGTAATAGTAACCTAATTAACATATAAAAGAAATGATATGTTGTAATGGAAGGCACAAAAACTTACCATCCATTAGGAGCAACATGCACTGAGGAAGTTGGCTTTTAAAGGCCTCAATCCTAGACAATTCTTCTTCATGCTTGTGAAGATAGTCATTCAACACCATTAATCTATCTGAGACGTTATCAATCTTGGATAGATCTTTGAGTAAGTTATCAATGGTTTTGGGGGCATAAGAAGGTTTAAGACTCAAACTCAGCTCTAACGAAGAAGAACCCATTTCTTTTTAGTTATTTTCCTGATCAAACTCTGAATCACTCCTTAATTAGTGTCTGAAAAAGGGCTAACCGTACTGTGGATAGGGATGGACAGTACTTGTTGCTATGACTTAAATAGTGAGTGAAAAGAGAGATGCGAGATGATCGAATCAAGGATCGAAACAATGAGCATATATTGTCTTCCTCTGTATATGGGCTGCCTTGATTTATTGTGCAATCATTTTGTTCTCAGGCATATAGATGCACCCATGTTTTATTGGCTGTTATGATGTGTTTTCTGGTTTGGGACGGCCGCAGAAGCATGAGAAATGCTCATGTTCTGGATATCTGATGTATTAGTTCTAGGTGGGGTTTTTTCATCATCTTGAGCTCCTTGCTTGAGGTGGTTTTTCCCCTTTATATCATTAATAATTTTTTTAATTATAAAAAAACAGTGAGTATATATTTGTAAATGCCATGTAAGGAATTTCTTTTTTTTTTTTTTTTTTTTTTGCCTCAGTAGATGATAAGATTAGTATTAAAAAAAAGTAGTGCTGTAATTAATGGCACTAGATTATATTCCGCGAAATGCAAATCTTATTTAGTTAATAATATGATGTTTTGCTTTTCAACGAAGAGATATACCTTGCATCGAGAATAACATTCGAGAATATTAAAAAGAATTAATAAAAATTTTATAGAATGGAGTTTCTTCGAGAATATTAAAAAGAATTAATAAAAATTTTATAGAATGGAGTTTCTTAGCATGCAAATGCCAATAGTCTATATAGAATGTCTATATATTTAGTGGACATAAAGTTTGTACATACAAACATAATCTAGGATAAAATATATTTTTATGAGAATAAAGAGTATCAAGTTTACATTCACCATTATGATTAGATTTTATCATTTTTGAGAGAGCTATTTGCATAGCTTATAAATTGATAGAGAAAACTCTCTTATTATACGGCTGATATGTTGATTCGATTTATTTAGTTTCTTATAAATAAAAATAAAAAAATAATTATTATTTATTATTCATCTAAAGGAAAAAAAAATTTTGATGAATCACAAATTTTCGCAAGTGAGAAAGTTAAAATTTAAATTTTTCGGATAACATTTACTCATCATCAAATTACTAACTTAATATTCACCAAAAAAAAAAAAATAGTAACTTGTTATTGAATTTATTTGGACGAGGGAAACTGCTATAATGCAATCCTTCCCAGCAGTTGTTTTTTTAAAAAATTTGTTTTATCGTCAATCAATAATGGCATGTTCTATGTATATGTAAAACTGCATGCGTATGCCTACCATACCAGCAACAGGAAATAATTATCACCTAACAAATGTAAGAATAGAATCTTGATAGTTGATCACTTTTGAATTTGAGCCCACAGATTTCTATGAATCCACAGTTTTCACTTATACCAACAAATACTTGTGCATGTATACAACCTGAGTCTATGTATTTTGTTTTTTGGGTTGACTACAAGACTTTCAATCATTTTTATGGTTTTTTTCGCAAATGAATCACAACTTCTGTTGAAAAAAACAAACCTTTCAAAATAGTCTTAGCTCTGTTTATTTCATAAAAATTAATTTTTTATATATTTTAAATAAAATAAGGATGGCAATGTATAAGCATAGGTAAGCAAAAGTTATATACTTTACTTATGTCTAAAGGTGTATATCTACACTCATATCATATCCATTTCAATAATAAATATTAAACTCATGTCTAAATCATAAACTTTCAAATACTTCATGAATAAATAGTTATCAAAATATTTTAAAAAATTACTGTAAATTAAATTATAAATTATATAATTACTAATTTATATAATCACATTTGATTAAAATAATATATATTATATTCAAAGAGGTATATACTAAAAATTAAATAAAAAGTCTTAAATATTAAAAAATTAATTTTAAACTCTATCCGATTTTCTAAATGCAATATATTAAATACATTATAATTAATATGTTCAATTACATAATCTCGAATATTGTACATCTAACTTAAAAGAAAAATTAAAAATAAGTGACATTAATTATATTAATTAGGGATTTTTGTGTGTATATATAAAGCATAAATATGAATTTGAGTATAAATCTAATAGTTTAGGCAGAATATGAATATAGATATATGAATACTATTCTATTTATATTTTATCTAAATTCAATACCATTTTTTAAAATATGAATTTGTTTATACTTATTATCTATTCATTTTAATATAATTTTTTATTCACTTATATTAGATATTACTCAATTTAATGAAATATAATTCGGATGGATATCCGCAGGTAAGTACAAATTGCCATCCTAAAATGAAGTCATCACTCTAAAAGCATGGTGGTAATATGTCAGGTTTTTGTGATCATGGGAGAATATCTAAATTGGGTACCACTCATAATTGCAGGAAGCAAAGAGCCAATGTAATTCAGGAATATTCAGCCGCGTTTTGCATATCCTCATGGGGATAAGGCCTAAATATGGTGTGGTCATATGATACGTTTAGGGTTTTCTAAAGGTCCCATTAATTCATCCCTATCTTCTCATACAAAACCAGACTTCCCTTTAAAACTAACTTCGGGTTTGTTCAGATTCCCCATTGCACAAGTGTTTATTCTCATTGAAATTCAAACAACCTTTTTGTTTTTTTCCCCTTTTTTCCAAATAATGAACATACGCATTTACTTGTCATTAATTGAAGCTGATCATTTAGCACATTGATATATTGAAGAAATTTTTTTATAATAGATCGAAATATTAAATGGGTTGTTGACCTTTACAATATTACTTAGAAAGCATTCAAATTGTCAATCTAATAATATATTCGGTGATTAAAATATGCAAGTTTTACTTGTTGCAAGGGTGTCATATTATGAATTTAGGCACTTAGCAAATGAACAATTGATATTGGTGGGGATGTTAGTTAGATTTGTTAAAATTTCTTGTATTTCAATAGTTACTTTTGCTAAATTCATTGTTGAGACAGAAAAAGGAACGTTATAGAATTTTCGTAGCACTTTGATTTTATTCTTAGATAATAATAGTTAGTACAGATTAGATGATCTTGTGATGTTCAGATATATTTTTAAGACTGTTCTATTAGTTTTATGTAAAAAAAAAAAAAAAAAAAGAATAAATCTTATTTTAAATAATTAATTTTATGTCAATATAATTGTATCCAACACTAATAGTTGATGTTGACTTTTCTTTTTTTTTTTTTTTCTTTTTAGACATTAACACTTTCCTTTTTTTCACATTGTAATTAATGTAAAAAAAAAAACAACAATCTTACGTATTTCTGAATGCTAATTTTAAGAATTGAGTAAAAATAAGCAAACTTTTTTAACCACTTCATCTAACTTTTTGAAGTTAACGACTAGCCCTTAAATTCCAATATACCAAAAAATGAAATATAATTGCAACACTAAATCCATGCAGTAGCATTGAGTTAATTTAATTGGCAGTCATTATTTTTATTACAAATGCAATGCAAGTAAACAACATCGCATATTTGCATATATAGTTGATCTCCAGCCGAAGCTTTCTTCTGTTCATATACTTAACTAATTCAATGATGTGTAGCTTCCATGGTAAAGCAAGCAGTTGGAAGATCACTGCAATACAACTTTGATTTCTTTGGTGGATAATCATCAGCCGTATTACTTGGAGAGCTCCTCCAATTCAGCCTATACTTCTGCACATAGGATTTGTTTAATTAATAAGAGTAATTCAGAGAAATGTGCATAAAATTATACATGAATATTGATGAAATTATAGAACGACATATTTTACATATAGTGTTTTGGAGCACTCTAAAAATCACCAAATTAAAAGTGTACGTGTGGATCCTAGTTAATTAATAATTTCACTAAACTTATTATTTTATATTTTGAAATAATAATTTAGAACATTCATAAAATATACTTTAAGTTGTTCGAATAAATTATTATAAATAAATATAATATATGAATTTACTTTGTTTTAATATTTTAATCTAAGGACAGAGATTTTCAAGTTTTACCATTAAATATTTGTGAGTAGAAATCATTAGATAACAAGTCAACCATCTAAATCTTAGTACTCCCTATTTCTTCAAAATTATATCAAAATGAATATTTGTGTCAGCCCCTCAACCTGCAAATGACTTTTAACTTGATTGGTAGTCAGCCCCTCAACCTGCATATGATCTCTTATTTGCTTGGGTGTGGCCACTGCACAAATCAACCACACACAACAAAAATAAGATATTTAGAAATAATTTAAGAAAAAAGACTAAAATCTGAAGGGAGAATAAAACTATTAATAGAGGTATCCATGCAACGAGCTAAGGTCACCATGCCTAAAAAAATACAACAAAATTACAGTTTCTTTTTTTTTTTTTTTGGAAATTAAATCCTTAATTTCTCATAATATAACATCCTATAATCTCTTAAAGTGTAAAAAGCAAATACTTGAATATCAAATTATTAGCGGCAACAATAAAATAATTATAAATTTAACATAAATATAAAAAGTTTTTTTTTTTTTTTTAAAAAAAAAGAAATAAGATCTTACCTTCATGGCCTCCCAGCAGATGAAGGACTAGAACAAACCTCGCATGAAGCTCCGGCGTCCATGATCTTCTGTTGTTTCTCCAAATAGGCTGCGTTAATGGCTTCAGCTCACAATTCAGAGACCCATTTTTTGCTTTCAAATTCAAGTGATCATCCATGGGAAATTGTTCTACCCTTGGACGTGGATCAAACAAACTAGCCTAAAGGTCATCAAAAAAAGTATAATATTGAATAAAATTTAATTTGATCTTCATTCGAGAATAAAAATTTTATCGAGAATAAAGACAATCATAATTTATTTTTGTAATATTTTATGCGCAATGAGATATGCACTTAATTACTGAACTATTAAATTATCGTAAATATTTTAGATTTTATTAAATTATTGCAAATATTTTAGATTTTAGGTTGCATGTATATATATATATACCTGCCTATTGTCATGATGATGAGTAGGGTTGCTCCATTGCACAGAAGAAGGGCTATTCAAGTCTAATAAGCTTCCCTTCTCCTCAAAGTCCCTATGCTTTGTTGTTGTTGTTGCTATAACATCCTGCGCAGCTGGAGACCTGTCAACTTCAAGTCCCATACCCATCTTTATTTTCTTAATTTCCTCTTTTAGTGTCTCCATCGCTATGCATTTACCAAACCCAAATCTTCAATTAATTTCATGGTAATATATATTAAGATAATCAAATATCAATAAGATCAACAAATTTCAATGTTTTATAAAAAAAAAAAAGGGAAATTAAAAGGAGTAGTAATTAATTACCATCCATTAGCAGGAGCCTGCATTGAGGAAGTTCTTGTTTAAAAACTGCAGCAAAAATGAGTTCATCTTGATACTTGAGAAGGTGATCATTCAATACCAATAGCTTTACCTCATCACTTTCACTGTTTGATAAATCTTTTATTAAGTTGGTTAGGCTTTTGGGCACATAGGATAGTTTGAGACCCAAGGTAAGCTCAAATGCACTTGAAGCAGTAGTAGAAGCCATGATTTCTGGTAGGTTTGTGTATCAAAAGAGGGATATCTAAGTGAAAATAGAACACTCTTGTTTGGGATACTTATGTATGCAATGTGTGTATATGCATATGTATTATGTATATATGTATATGTGTATACACATATGAAAAATAATATTCATGAAAAGAAAACAAGAATCTGGTATATATTGAAAAATGTTTTCTGAGTATCCCACAAGACAAATTAGATTACATATATGATGGATTCCCTCATGCATCTGGCTATCACATATTGACATCTAAAATGTGCATTTATATATATATATATTCAAAATATAGTTAATTCATTCCCACTTACAATTTTTACTTTTGAATTGAGTGATTATTTACCTTGATATATTTTTATGGTTTCTTCAATTCGTAATTCTTACAAATTTGAATTGTATTATTTCTTCCTGAATTAAAAAACTTTTCTAATGCACAAATAAATATGTGTTCACAGATGTTATAAACACAAATAAACTTCATGTGAAAAGACATATCCAATTTAGTATATGCAAGTCATATACTATATATAAACATAAACTGGTTTTCTTTAAATTAAGATGCCTATTGAAGATCAAATCTTTTCATATTAATATTAATTATGGTCAAATTTGAAAATATATGTTAAAATTTCCCAATTGCTAAAATCACCCCTATATATATATATATATATATAATATTTTCCTATATGATACCATACATTGAGTGTAAGATTTTATGCAAATTATGACAATTAGTATTACAATTATTCCATTATTATTACTATTATTACGTGAAATTAAAAATTTGAATTTCATTTTTTTAGTAAGTAGGAACAATTAGTTGCTATTTCTATTATTTTTAAAATACTTTTTCCTGACACACAGATAAACACGTATTGTCAGATATTATAAACACAAATAAATTTCATGTGAAAAGATATATCTAATTTAATATATGCACATCATGTACTATATATAAGCATAAACTGGTTTTCTTTAATCTTAACTGCTTATTTAATATCAAAATTTTTCATATTGATATTAATTACAGTCAAACTTGAAAACATACGTTAACACTTTTCAATTGCTAATATCAACGCTATATATATATTTTTAAAACAATATTTACATATAATATCATACATTTGAGAGTAAGATTTTGCACAAATTATGACAAGTAGTACTACAATTATTCCATTATTATTACTATTATTATGAAATTAAAAAAATAAATTTTATTTGTTTAGTAAGTAGGAATAACTAGTTGTTATTCTTATTATTTTGACAAATTAATAAGTTATCAACTACTTGATATCATATTATTGTCGCGCGCAGGTGTGTATATATATATATAGAGGCATTAAAGTTCATACGTTGTTAATTATGGCAAGATATCCACGCAAGTGTATGTATACTTATAGGCGTGTGAAAATAAAAAAAAATCTATATCTGCTTACTTTTTATTATTATTATTATTGAGAATTTTTATATTCTTTTTTATTATGAAATTCATATGGATTTGAATTAGATAGAATCATAAGAGCGACAAAATTTTTTCTATCAAGTTTTAAAGCAACTGTTTATTTAGAACTCGAACTTGAAACTCTTAATTAAATTTTAATAATTTCATATCGGTTGATTTACGTGTTTGATGATATCTATATTTACTTTATAAAGTCTTTAAAGCTATTATGTGGATGGAAGCTGCTCAAACTATATGATTCCATAACTATTAATTTTTATAATTTATTTTTTCTGTTTGATGTGATCTTATTTTCTTTGTTAGTTGTATAATAGCTTTGTTAAACATGCTTAATCTGCTGATGATGACAACAAATAAAAAAAGAAAGCAAATAATTAACGATGACGTATCTAGAAGTTAAGCAAAATAGAGTCTATATAATATCCATTATTGATTGATTGCTTAATATCTATCAAATGTAAGTTTTTACAAATAATATTGATTGTTTTCTAAGAATTTTTTAAAAAATTAAATATTCTATATAAAAACAATTTATAGCTGAAGTTAAAGAAAGACAGACTTTAATAAAGGAAAATTATCAAAATATAAAGCATTGAACAAAAAACAAAAAAGAATTAAACTACTAAATGAGAAGTTTATATGCAAAATTAGATAAATATTGTTCGAAAAAAGAAATACACAAATTGCTTTATAATATTTAAATGCTAAGAAATCATTCAATTTTGTTAGAATTAAATTATATTAATAGAATATTATGATAAAAATTTAAGTATTTATATAGATTTTAGATTTTATCTATAAATTCAATTTAAATAATAAACAAAAAGGGTAAAGTATATTATTTTTATATGATATAAGGAACAATTTATACACTACATATATATACCCACTTAATTTATAGAACAATTACAATTAGTTCAAAAAATATTACGAATATAGGATGATTAAAAAATAAGTAAATCAAAATTAAATAAAAAATCAACGAACTAATCTGGCAATTTTAATTTTAATGATTTTAATTTTAATTTTTCATTAAAAACCATCGAATCAATCATATATTATATATTTTATATTTTACAAATAAATTTAAATATTATACTATTATGTAGTTATATTATAATATATAATATTAATATATTTGATATATTTCCAATAAAATATATTTTATATGAAAAATATTTTATTTAAATTTTGATTAACTATGAATGGATTTTTTTAAAAATAATAAAATCAATAATTTGTAATAATTGTGATTTAGTTTTTTTAATCAAAATTTTTAAGTTGAAATTGACTAATAGATTTTAAAAACTCATAGTATAATTAATCAAGACATCATTATTTTTTTTTAAAGAAGAAATAAAATTATTTCATTAATTGAAAATATAAAACAAAATAGAATGTAAAAATTCAAAATAAGATTTTAAATATTACTTTTAGATGTCCAATCAAATTGATGAAATTTTAAATTTAATTTTGCTCAATTAATGATATGCACTCCTCCCTGTGATAATTTTTATTCGTTATTTGACACATATTATCTTTTTTAGTACAATTCGGTAATCTTCAAATGTAGATATACTGTAGATAAAAATTACTATACTCCACGAACCATCTTTCAATTATGAATTCAAATAATCATAAAATCACAATAAATTTTTTAAAAAATGAGTCATAAACACAATACTAATAAAAATTCATCATATAGTGAAATAAAAAATCTCAAAATCTAATAATAATATTAGATCTGGACATGAAAACTAAAAATTCTACTAAGAAAGAGAAAATAAAACTCTATATCTAATATATTTAAAGAAAAAATTAACATATCTAAATAAATAGAGAAATTATAGAAAAAAATTAAAGAAAATAACATGAAAAAAAATAAGGGAGTGAGAGAAAAAGAGAGAACATTTTTGAAACATCATCAACTTGATCAATATATAAAGTAATTATCCATACCCAATAAAGAAATTTTTTCTTACCGTACATATTATAGTTCAATTTATTTAGTATTATGGTTCAATTTACTTAGTACCTAATATCATTATGGAAATTTTTCTATTATTATATGCTCTTAAAAGAAAGCGGGGAGAAAGAACCATATTTTCCCAATACGCCTATGATGGCTAACCAAATTAAAATAAAATAAAATAACATGATTTTTTTTTTTTTAAGGGGCGGGTAAAATGGATGGATATTACAATTCAATCACTGATTTTTCAACTTATAATTAATTATAATATTATTATTATTTTAAGATGTATACATATTAAATATATTTTATTATTTGAACACATAAATAAAATAATATTCATATATATGGTATTAAATAATATTTTTAAATTAATAAGCAAGTGCTAATTTATGCAAAAAGAAAATAATAATCAATTACATTACAGAAATAAAATATATTTAAATTTTAATTTTTTTAATTTTTTATCTTTCCATATCATTTATTTGTTTTTAGCCATTTTCTATTTATTTTTCTTTTTCAAATTTACTTTTTTTTTTTTTGCCTTTTACCTTTGTTTTTCCTTTATTTATACAATTTTTAAACAACACTTATCTTTATGTTAAATCTTTCATTAAATACTATGACATTATAAAATTGTTTTGCTCTTTATTACTTTACATTAAAATAAATTTTTATTTAATTAAATTAAAACCTAAATTATATGTAATACATTAATTATCTCCTAATTTAATATTTCATGGAATTTAGTATTGAATCGAAATCAAATTTATAATTTAATATATAAATAAATAAAATATTAAAATGAAATATTTTAAATAAATTATATATTTACATACCTGAATATTACTTAATACAATTCTTTTTATAATTATAAAATTCATATTTTTAATAATTTTATACATTAAAAATTAATAATGTTATGTTATAATATATTCTAGAATACTAAAATGATAATTTATATGCATAAAATTGATTAAAAGAATTATTATAATTATAAAATTTTAAAAATAACAATTTTAAATTAGGGTCCAACTGAAACTAAGTCGAATTGAACTGCAAATAAAAAATTGAATAAAACCAAATAATCATATTGGATTGAATAAAAGTTTAGTTCAATTCGATTCGGTTCTTTTGCACTTTAATTCGGTTTTGATCCTTTAATTTTTTAAAGGATAGAACTTCATTTTGATCCTGATAATTTTCAAAAAACTGTATCAATGGTTGAATATTACAATTGGATCACTGGTTATTCACCTTATAATTTTAATTATAATATTATTGTTATTTTTAAAATGTATATATGTTAAATATATTTATTATTTGAACACATAAATAAAATAATATTAATATTTATAGTATTGAATAACATTTTAAAATTAAGAAGCAAGTGATACTTTCTGTAAAAAGCAAATAATAATCAATTACATTGTAAAACAAAATATATATATTTTTTAATTTTTTAATTCTTTCTTTTTTGTCTTTCTATATGTTTCTTTTTTTTTTTTTATCTTTCTATATCATTTTTACATTTTTAACCATTTTCTATTTATTTTTTATTTTTTCGTATTTGCCTCTCTTTTTTTCTTTTTTGCCTTTTACCTATGTTTTTCCTTTCTTTATACAATTTTTAAATAACGGTTATCTTTATTTTAATCTATCATTAAATACTATGATTATACAATTGTATTGCTCTTTATTACCTAATTATAATATAATTACATATAAAATAAATTTTTATCTAATTAAATTAAAGACAAAATTATATGTAATATACTACCTCCGTTCTAAAATAGATATCATTTTAAGAAGAAATTTTTATCTAATAATGCATGACGTTTTACAATTTTCTATGAATATTAATTATTTTTTAAAATTTTATCATTTATCCCTTTCATAATAATTATTTTTTGTAAAGTGTACAATAATTTATAAAAACAGTCATATAGTCTTTTATTTATGTAACAACATTTTTTAAATATAATTTTTAATATATGTAAAAATCTTAAACAACATTTATTATAGAACAAAGAGAGTATTAATTATCTCCAAATTCAATATTTCATGGAATTTATGTGGTAAGTAAAAATTGACACTAATAACACTAAATCAAACTCATAAATCTTGGTGCATCTTTATTACTTTACCACTTGTTGAGAAAAATTTGATCATAATCACGTTGGTGAAGATTTTGCTTGGCCCACAGCCCATAGATGTTGATTCCTTAATTTTCTTCTAAGGCCATAAATTTTCACTCTATGTTTAAAAGTTTTGACGCCATAAAAAGACTAAATTCCAATTATAATCACATCAGGTTGTGAATTAACTAGTCATAATCGATATTCTTAAAATTGAATTAGATCAATAAAACCATAAATTGAGTAGCGATCCTAGTTGATTTAATATTGAAATAAGTCAATTTAAAAAATGGATCAAAATCAAAAAATTAGCCAAAATCAAAAATAAGATCAAACTGTATCAATAATAATTAATTATACTTATTAACAAAATTATTACATAAATATTTAAAAATTATATTAACTATGATATTGTAATATAATAATTACTTTAATAAATTTGATTTGTTCATAAAGCAACGTAGTCATCAATATTTTCAAAATATACAAATAATTATTGAAACAAAGAAAAATTAAATTATGAAATTAAATTTTATGAAAACAAAATAATAGTAGTAATAATAATAATAATAATAATAATAATAATAGTAGTAGTAATAGTTGATTAAGTGCTATTAATTTTCTTATCCATTTTTACCATTTACTCAATTCAGTATAACTTCATAAACGCAAGGTCAATTTGAACTTTATACCAAACAAAACCAAGACTAGAGCTAAGGCTTATTTAGGTTTAGATATATATATGCGCTACGGCTTTCTCCATAGTTTGTCTACACCTCAAATATCAGCAGCAACAGAGTTAGAGTTTTCCCATCATATATTATATGTTTTCCATCAAAAGAAGAGTGAGAGAAAAAGCGATGATCTTTTTGAAACATCATCAACTTGATCAGTGTATAAAGTAATTACCCGTAATACAAAAAAAAAATTTCCCACTGTGCAGATTATGGTTCAATTTATTTAGTATTTAATATTGTCATGAAAAATTTTCTATTATTATATTCTTGTAAAAGAATGTGGGGGAGCAAGAACCACGTTTCTCTCAACATGGATCTGCTTATGATAGTTAGAATTGAGCACGATTCTTCAAAAAACTGATTTAAATTAAAAAAATTGGACCAAATTATATTAAAAATTTAAAATTTTTGAAGTTTTTTTTGAGACAAGACTGAAACTAACCAAGTAATATACTACATCGAAAATCAAATCGAATCAAACCACACCAAAACTAAAATGAATATATATATAAATTCATCATTTAGGCGGGCTAAGTAAATAACTATGCCATGCTGCTTTTCCAACACCTCCTCATAGAATGATGTTATTCATTGCAAGTATTGTGGTATTTTCTTTTGCAGTAAATTTGAAATTATGTTGTTTCTTATGGACGAGGGCATCTTTCAGTTGTCTTGCAATAGGGTTTTGTTGTCTTTTTCATGGCAGTGATATGCAGGGGCATTAAAGTCTTTTTACATACAATTTCTTCCCTCCTCTTAAATTATGCCCAACTTATTTTGTAATTTTAGATTAACTAATTAGTTTTGCCTCTTGTCTCATCTGCTAATAGTATTGTCATCCAAACATATCCTTTGGATGATAAATACATATGCTTCTTTGTAAATGGACACCTATATATAAATATAAATTAATCCATACGTTATTCATTCATTCCAATTCTATTATCATTACTACTCTATTGCCTAAACCTTATATTAGATTAATTGAAATTGGATTTCTTAAGAAATTTTATCAATATATCATCTAACATTTTAAAGCACTTAATAATTTATATGTTAACATGTTATGAGAATTAATTTGTCAGGACTGATGTTAACAGTAAAAATAAAAAACACATCTTGTATGACGCTTCATTATATTTATATTTTGCTATAATCATCATGTCATGACTTACTTATATGTATTCATAATTTTCTCATTGTCTTTAGTTTTGTTTTATTAGATATAGTTCCTATAGCTATATGTACTTTTTCTCATTTGATATATATTAATTTCAATATTGACATATATATATATATATATATAGGTGTTAATGTATATCTTAAAATTTTTTACTTACACTAACTGCCTATAAACATCCCTTTGTTCTGCATTTATATTTATTTTGGTCCCAAATTGCTTTAGCTAGACGAGCTTCTACACTTACTCTTTACTATTTTAAAGTTTAAACATTTACACATTTTCTAACTTCCCATCTCCTCTACTTTTATTATCTATTAATTCCCAAATAACGTATTTATAGCATATACATAATGCTTTGATCTCAGATATCATTTACACTTTTCTAAGGAATTGTATAATATCGTTCCATTTTTTTCCCTGTAACATGCAACTTACATTTCTTCTTATTTATTGAATATGTTCTTCTATTTTCCTGTTTTTATTTATGTTACTATAAAAATATTTTCGTACTCTACTACTTCAAAATTATTGTTTCTTACTTTTTTTTTAATAATTTATAGCCTTTTATTTTTTGTCTTCAATATATTTTAATGCTTCATATATTTTTTCTTTATTTTTTAAACTATTATTTTTAAATACGGAGTAACTCTAACATAAAACATAGCCTTTAGCAACTCTATAGCTTTTATGAAGGTAAATATTTCATGCTCTATTTTTTTTAACTTATTCTATATGCTGCAATATTTTTAGTATTTTTTCTTTTCATTTTATTTTGGACAAATTTTGCTAATCTTTTGTATATTACAAAAAAAAAAAAAAAACTGTCGCTTAAATATTATTTTCTGCCTTTCACTATCATTGTGAGATTCATATTTAAAATATATAGTTCAGTTATTGATTATGCCTATTGCTTTCAACGTGATAATTCCATTTTTAAAATTTTTGTTTATACAATATTTCTACTATGTATGTTTATTACTTCCTCCGTTTCAAAATAAATATTGTTTTAAGGAGAAAATTTTATTTCATAATACTTAACGTTTTACAATTATCAATGAACATTAATTAATTTTTTTAACTTTATCTTTTCTATCTTTCATAATAATTGTTTCTTTTTAGAGTGCATCATAATTTATAAAAAAAATTAATTGAGGGTAATATAGTCTTTTTATATGTAACAACATCTATTAAATATAATTATTAATATATCTGCAAAAACCTTAAACAACATCTATTAAAGACCAAAGAGAGTATTATTTTTACATTGATAATGACGCTTTTATTATAATAATTATTATAATAATTATTATTGTTATTATTATTATTATTATTATTATTATTATTATTATTATCATCTCTTAGATCCATTAATTCCCCAAATTAACGATCCTATGTTTTTGAACCTTTATTGATGTAGCTTCCAAACATATTAGTTCTTCAATTTCTTTATTTATAAATGATTACTTTGTTAATTTAATGCTTCCTTCATGAAATTCATTGCAAATTATTTCCGCTTCGTGGTTATCACTTTCTCAAATTGTTTTTCAATATTTGCTTTTTTTTTTTTTTTGGATATTTATGCTTAGATTTAATTTTCGAAACTAATAATGCCAATGTTTTTCAACTTTTATTCCTATGAATTTAAAAATATAGTACGTACTTTTTAAAAAAAAAATCAGTTGCTCTTTCCCCTTTATGATGCTTTTAATTTTTTATAATTTGAATAAGTACTTATTATTGGTCAAATTAGAAATTTTCTTTTCCCCACTTAATTTTATTTTGAATTTTGCAGAGTCAAATCAAAACTAAAGAATTGAAACTTTAAATATTTTAAAGCTCTTTTATCAATTTCTTATACTAACAGCAATTTCTATTTCATTATGTCTATTGCTTATTTTAGAATCTTTTGATGATAATATAATTAACATTTAAATTTAAATAAATTTAACTCACAGCATCACACGGGTGTCTTGCTAGTTTTAATTATAATAATAGTAATATTATTAAGAGGTGTATATATTAAATAAATTTATTATTTGAACACATAAATAAAATAATATTTATATTTATAGTATTGAATAACATTTTTAAATTAATAAGCAAGTGATAGTTTCTGTAAAAAGCAAATAATAATCAATTACATTTCAAAAATAAAATTTATTTAATTTTTAATTCTTTCTTTTTATTTTTTTTATCTTTCTATGCCATTTTTCTGTTTTTACCCATTTTCTATTTATTTTTTTATATTTGCCTTTTTCTTTTTAATTTTTTCTTTTTTTTTTTTGCCTTTTACCTCTGTTTCTCATTTCTTTATAAAAATTTCAAATAATGGTTATCTTTATTTTTAATCACTCATTAAATAGTAAAACATAATAAAATTGTATTGCTCCTTATTACTTAATCGTCATATAATTACACACAAAATAAATTATTATTTAATTAAATTAAAACCAAAATTGTATGTAATATATTAATTATCTACAAATTTAATATTTCATGGAATTTATCTGGTAAATAAAAATTGGCGCTAATAACGCTAAATCAAACTCATAAATCTTGGTACGTCTTTATTACTTTACCACTTCTTGAGCAAAATTTGGTCATAATCAAGTTGGTGAAGATTTTGCCCGGCCCACAGCCCATAGACTTGATATCTTAATTTTCTTCTAAGCCCATAAATTTTTACCCTCTAGTTTTTACACCCAAAAAAAGAATCTAATTATAACTTCGTGAGATTATGAATTAATTATTTATAATCAATATTTTTTAAATTGAACTAAGTCAATAAAATTGTAAGTTGATTAGTGGTCATATTTGATTTAATGTTAAAAACAAGTAATGTAAAAATGGATCAAAATAGAAAAAATCAACCAAAATTAAAAATCAAATTAAATTGGTTTAATATAAAATTACAGCATTTTGTAAAAAAAATTTAATAATTTTAAAAATCATACTATTTTACTTTGAAATTGAATTTCTAAAAATATGTTTCATGAGTTTATCATATTATATATTTTCTAATTGTTTAAATATTTTTAAGTATTATATATATCTTTTCAAAAAATAAATAATAATCTTATTGAATTAGACTATAGAACAAATTAAATGGTGGAAGTGAAAACCAATTAGTTGACTGATTCTATCTTCAATTTTATTTTAAAAATGTTATTCATAATTTGTTGCATATTTTTTTTTTAAAAAAATTATATATTCTTTTTTAATTTTTCTTAATTTATGTTCAAAGTATATTGTATAATTATTTTGTAATTAGACAGTTGACTATAATTCATAGAAGCAATTCTCTAAAAAAGAGGAAAAAACATTAGTTGAAGAGAATTTTATAGTAAAATACATATTTTATTGTGTGGTCATGCAAAATTTAAATTATATGTAAAATTTATTAATTGTTTATGATAAATTTTATTATTACTTAAATAATTTTATCAAAATAAAAATTATATAAAATAAAAATTAATTATAGATATTAATAAAAATATTACTTAAATATTTTAAAATTATATTAATTATGATATTATAATATAATAATTACTTTGATAAATTTTATTTTTTCATTAAGTAATGCAGTCATCAATATTTTCAATATATGCAAATAATTATTGAAATAAAGAAAAATTAAATTATAAAATTAAAATTTATTTCAAAACATATAATAATAATAATAATAATAATAAAGTTGATTAAGTGCTATTAATTTTCTTATCCATTTTTAACATTTATTCAATTTAGTATTTCATAATGGAGGTCAATTTGGACTTTACACAACTAGAGCTAGGGCTTATTTAGTTTACATATATTTATATATATACACATGCGCTGCGACATCTGCGGATCTGTCTACGCTCAAACATCTGCGGCAGCAGAGCTAGGTTTTGTATTCTAAAATGGTATCTTCGATCTCTTGTTATTTCTCCGTTCTCAAAATGATAGAATTTATTCCCCTTTATCATCTGTTTTGTTTTTTTTTCTGGATGGATCTGTTATTTATTCTCATTTTACTCGTCTGGATAACATTTTTATACCCGCAAATGTTGTATAGATTGAGATGTCAATCGATTTTTTTTTTCTTGATTTGAGTATCTAAATTTAAATGTAAAATGTGGTGTTTAAAATGTTGTGCATTGGGAATTTTTTAAAGATGGGGATGTATGCATAATGGCAATTGCAATTCTGTTGACGGTTCCATTCATAAGTTTTCAGAATGAAGTTGGTATAAAAAAAAGTGGTAATTTGAATGATTATAGGTGACGTTTGGTTCACTCTTGGAAAAGGGATGGAATGCAATTGTTGGAAAAGGATTCATTTTTTTCTCCTTTGTTATCAAGGAAACCGAATTTTTTGATGATATTTAATTGAAATGACAACTAGTTTTAAGTATAATTTTAGGATTACTGTCAAATTTTTATTTAGTTATGTACATTTCAAACTTGGAATTGGCCTCATTGGATTTGGACATCCATTTCCACAGCGACTAAACATGCCCTAGTGTATTGTAGAGTGATTCATATTGATTATTTGCCTATTTTATGTTGCGGTGACAAAAATTAAAGCCTCAAAGCGAAAGCTGTACACTAGACCTGAGGATGGGGTAGCTTGAAGTTCAGTGTTTGGGTGGTTTGACCATTCATTATGTTGGACTAGGTAGATGTTATAACATTGGGCATCTGGATGCTAGATATTTTCCATTGATCATTGATTCTTCAACAATGAACTTTTAATCTTCTCTTTAACTTGGAATTATTCTTGTGAATCATACTATTGTACAGTTCCATTTAGTTTTTTTTTAGCATTTGATCTCCTTCTCTCATGTATGCTACAGGCTCCTAAACGAGGTGTGAAGGCTCCAGTTGTGGCAAAGAAGAAACCTGTAAGTAATCTCTCTCTTTTCTGAATGCCCATAAACACATGCATACACTCTTGAGTCATTAGAATTTGCCGCCATATTATAATAACGGTAAAACTTTTGCCAGTGTGGCCCAATATATAAATTCTCAGATGCCAGCTTTTTTTTCAGATAGTGCACTCTTTTTTCTTTTACAACATTCTTTTAAACTATTTTTTGGGTATATAATAAGTATGTTTTTGTTATCGGAAATCTATTTTTGTTTTCCATTTTGATTTCTGTAGCTAGCTGTGACTACTAGTTGAATTTGCTTTGGCCGTCCCTTTTATTTTACAATAGCTTTAAAAAACATAAATTAAAATAAGAATTTCCAGTAAGTTTTGTTTAGTTACCGTAGTTTTTCTACCTCTCCAAATTCCTTTTCAATTTGTAGGTTGGTATGCTTTTATTTTGCAAGCACCACTCACCTCAAATTTTAGTGCATTCACTTGATAATTGCAGGAAAAGGTTGTCAATCCATTGTTTGAGAAGCGGCCAAAGCAGTTTGGAATTGGTGGTGCTCTGCCACCAAAGAAGGACTTGACTAGATTTGTCAAGTGGCCTCATGTTGTTCGTATT